>JAPZDV010000001.1:22857999-22873467 GCA_029814665.1 Acanthurus lineatus
TCTTTTTTTGAGAATTCACCTTTTGTTTGAGATTTTTTCTTTCCACTCACACTGCCTGCCATCCAAGAGTGTAACAGGCCTTTACCAGGAAAAAGTTTTTACTCTTTATTCTATCCACTGTGTTAAGTAACTAAACTATCAACATTATCAAACACACATAACTTGGGAAACCGACATTGGTAGCATGTCGAAACATATCAGTATTAATAAGACGGATAAAACAGAAAGATCTTAATATAATGTTGACCTATTTTAATCACTTAATGTAGTGATGTACGGTATGCAGCTGTAACCAGGTCAAGTTGATAATGTCAGAAGAATGAAAAAATGACACAAGACACCCTTAAAGATGTGCTTGTGCTTAGAAGAGTTGAGGAGTCTGCTGGAAATGGAGGATGCGGCTAAAATTAACACAGCTCACCGGGAAGCTGCTTGCTTCCTCCAGGTGCTGCTGACTCTTTCTCTGTCTGACCCTAAAGACATGCTGAACTTCAACAGCAGCACAAAGAGGCATCCTGTGCGACAGTGGATCCAATTTACTGCATACAACTTAATCTGAAAATGTCTGGACTGTCAGTATCAGTTCTTCATGGGACATGTGAGAAGCTGCATTAGCCTCAACTAAAGTTAATTTTCTGGAATCAGTGCAGAGCTTTTTCTGTCCTCTGAACTGAAGATTAGCAGATAAGCTGTTTCTCTTATAGCTTCACTGATTGCATCTTCTGCTGTAACATTTTTCCTGAAAAACATCTGCCTCCTTCGCTAACAGACAACCAGCTGATCTCCTCTGTTTGAAAGAAGTGCACTGTACATCTCTTTTTCTTGAAAAGAAATCAAAGTTTTGCACTTGTATTTTATTATTAGAAAAGTAAAGTTTAACACAAAAACCTTTTTTTTCCAACAGAAAGTCACAAAAGGAGCAAGACACAAGATTGTTATCAGCATTCAGAAGCTCAAAGAGAGACAGAACCTACTGCGCAGCCTGGAGAAGGTCAGAGTGACAATACACCGCATCTCCTCCTCTTCCTCTTCATCATCACACAACAATACATTCTCATAAAGCTTCTAGTCCTCCCTAAAATTATTTGTATCTGGAGGTCTTGTTGATACAAATATTTTGTTATGCTTTTGAAGTTTGTTTTTGGTGAGGAGTTTGTGACCTCGGTGGACGTCACAGGACGCTGCCTCTCGTGTTTTCCTGTGTGTCTGTGAGTGTGTCAGGAGGGTGGTCACTCTCTGCCAGTGTTATGTATCTGAGATGGCAGCTTAGGGAACATCTAATCCAGGAAGGAGAGTTTTGGGCTCCGAATTTAAACCCATCTGCCTCCCCCACCTCACCCTCCATTCAGCTTTCAAAGCAAGACAATGGCACTCAAGGGCACACCACAGGAGGGGCTTCTTGAGCCAGCTAAATTCAGACTTAACCTTTTCACCAACACTTCATTTTAAAATTTGTTCGCACTGCATTGGTAGGGCTGGGGAAACAAGACACCTGTTGCTTGGTATTTTGGGTTTACACACACTCGTACAGCGCTGCTACGTGAGGGGCGGAGGGGAGGCTGAAATGATGTACATCGACACCAGCAGAGCAAGAAAATTGCGAGCATGTATTTTTGGTATTACTTTATTTTCTGCTCTGTCGTATGGCAGTGGGATTAGAGATTGCTGCCACTCTCTTCATCTGTAAGTCTGTCTTCTACTTAATATTGAGCAAGTGGGTCAAAAGAAAAGGATTTTTCTTGTGTGAGTATGTGAAAGTTTTTGTGGTTCAGGTGGCTCACAAAGTTCAGTAATAAAAAACTGCAGTTCTTGGTCTGGACATCTTTAAGTCTCACAACAGATCAGTCACCTTTATGTATCTTAGTTACTGCCAAGTAAAACCTTCAGTCTTTAAAAACTTTCTTACCTCCTCTTCCTCTGTTCCCCTCCTGTCATTTACCTCCACCAGGATGTGTTGGAGGGCAGTAATCTGCGCGCCCCGCTGCAGGAGCTCCACCAGATGATCATGACGCCTATCAAGGCTATCAGTGGCGGTGAGGAGGCCTCCCTGCAGCGCCCCCTGCTGAGCCCTGAGGGCAAGAACGCTGCACCTGGCTCTCACCTGAGTGGAGGTGGTGGAGGGGAGGCTGAGTCAGGCACGAGTGTCATCGCCGAGGGAGATCTACCCGGCCAGTTCACTCGTGTCATGGGAAAAGGTGAGCTGCATGCATCGGCACTCATTTGAGATAGTTTCCATGGACCGACACAGGTTTTAGTTTTGTTTTAATGTCTTATTTTTCATTCTTGTCTCCTCCTCAGTTTGCACCCAGCTACTCGTGTCAAGGTCAGACGAGGACAACATCAGCTCCTACCTACAACTCATTGACAAGTGCCTTATCCATGAGGTACTCACTCGCTCTGGAATACACAAACGGAACAATACAATAACAGAGGAATTTACATTTACAGTAACCAACATGTCAATATAATGTTGTAAATTGAAAAGCAATAGTAGTTAATACATCAGTGAATTAATGTCCGCACATAATGCACGTGACACAACAGCCCCACCCCGAAAACATGCAGTACATATGTTTGTACTTACATGAAACTGCACAATAATAATAAATATTATCTTTTCAAACTAGCCATGAAAATTTGATCCAAATCCAAAACCCTTAACTTTTTTGGAAAAACATCAGATTCACTCTGGAATAGTATAAATGTACCTAATGAAGCATCGTGCTTAATATTTTCTATGATGTGAAGGAGAGTTTTGACACGATTCACCTGAACATCGTCAGCCAGTCACGCTTCATTTCATTCGCACTCCCTCTTCTCCCCTCCCCCTCCCCATCAGTCCTTCACTGACACGCAGAAGAAGAGGCTGTTGTCATGGAAACAACAGGTCCAGAGGCTGTTCCGGTCCATTCCGAGGAAAAACATCCTTGACATAGCAGGATATCGACCACAGAGGAGGTGAAGACACGCACTTGTTTTTATTTTTTTCTTTTTGTTTTGTCTGTGAAAAAAACCCTTTAAATCAAAGTTACTCTTCCTTTAATAAAACAGTCAATAAAAACAATGAAACAGTTGAAAGCAGATAAACAGATGAGTCCGTCACAGAAGGATTTATTAATGTCTATTGAGAAATTATTAACAGTGGTGTTGTTTTGAAGAGATTGAATCAAGAGTGAATGTCAAACAGTTAATCTTGAATCAGTCTAAAACTTTATTATTAAAAAAACTAGAAAATGTTAATTATCACTTTAAAACAATTTTCTATCACCTCCTCAGCTTCTCAACTTTGTCAAAGTAGACTAAACATTGAAGTTATGAGAAAAATTGTGTGAGAGGATCTGCTGCTTGTTTATTTAAGATACTGTAATCTTTTCTTGTTCCTTCTTGGTCCAACTGATAAGCCTTTTTTTTTTTGTAAAATTACCAAAGGCATACTAGCTTAGTTTCTTTATTACAACAGTGCAAACACCTGCGACCATCAAGTCAACCAGTTGCTGCTTGAATCTCACTTTTTGTGTCGTCCTCCCGCAGCCGTTTCGGTCAGTCCAACTCTCTGCCCACTGCTAGCTGTGTTGGGAGCAGCGTGTCGGCCAGGAGGAGCCTTCGCCAGTTCCAGATGCCCTCCAGGAGCTTGCCGGGTGCCAGGCTGGGCCTGCTGGGCAGCGGGGGGCTGCTGGGACCCACACCTCGCAGCTCCAGCAGCACACCCACCGGCCCCAAGCAGGGGAGACAGGTGAGTTAAACCAGCTGAAGATTTGAACCAGCAGGGAGAACAGAGTCAGAGTGCGAGCTGACAGCAAGGAGAAACAGTAAAGTCAACCGGCTGAGGCTTCTCCCATAGAAGATTAGCCTTTCAGCTTGAGTTTCATATTGTTACTACAGTATTTATTAGTATTTATTAACGTATTCTAGCTTATGTGAGCTTAATTGCTTAAATATGTTTAGTTTGGGTCACGTTTAGCACAGTTTGGTGATCTTGGAGGGATATTCAATAGACTTGGGGTACTTACTCAATCATTTTTACATTCAGTATGTTATTACTTGATCAAGAATCATATGAGTTGGTCAGAGATGAGGATTGATAGTTTGGATTATTTCCTAAAAGTCCTGTGAATGTACAGATTACTCATACAGAAAAACCAAAAGCTATTTGAGGGTATTATCACGTAGAGACTGGAATGCTGACTGGCCAGTGGTGTTCGTGACTCTACAAAGGAACATTTTGAAATGTGTAATAATACATTCCAGGATGTTTACAATAACCTGGGCAGCAGAATTCCTTCTCCAGCACGTATTCTGCCCAAAATAGACTTTTCATTCCATGGCAAAAAAAATGCGGGGTGAGGAAGAGGAGCAGCGGTGGTGTTTGGAGAATGAAGTGAGGTGGATGGAACTTGTAGGCAGGTCACCCCACATACCAGAGACTCTGCGTCAGTGCCGAACACTGAAACAGGAGGAGCTGTGGAGCTGTTTCAGGCCCATCCTGGCACACTTTGGTCTGGGCTGACCCAGTTCATTGGAAGCCTCTCTCTCTTGCTCTCTCTCTCTCTCCTTCTCATCCCTTTCAATGGGAGGAAATACCTCAGTTCCTCCTCCTCACGCTGGACCTTCTTGTGTGGGACTGTAGTGTGGATGTGTAGACGGAGAGAAGGAGGGTGGGAGGGAAATATGTGAGTCATAGTTTGGGAGAGGTAGCTGTGGTGTCGGAGGAGGAGGAGGAGGGGCAACGAGAGAGAGAGTGGAAGAGTTTGTATGAGTGTGTATGAGAGAGAGAGAGTGAGAGAGCCAGTCAGAGGCAGTGAGAACAGTGCACAGGCATTTCCTGTTTTTCCCTGGCCCGTGGCACTGGAGGACTAAGAGGAGGGAGGGCAGAGGGAGAGAGGTGAGGGGAGGGGCATGTGGCGGTGGTGTTGGGGGTATAATAGGCAGGTTACAGTGAGGAATTCATGTGGTGAGCATCTGAAACTATCATTAGGTGTTGGCCAGACATCCAGACAGGAGCATCGGGGGGTGAAAATGTTTAAGAAGCGGTGGCCTTGATCTCACACTTGACTCATTTCAAGCTTTCGTATTTCATGTCACTCTTTGATCAGTGAGAGTTGTGGCAGTGTGCGAGAAGCAGTGATGAAGGAAATGAGTTTGAAGTAAGAGGAGGATGTGTGAGCTTGAAATTTGTTCATCAAATTGAATCAGAGAAACATGGCTTTGCCTTTTAAATGTCAGTGTTTTATCTTCACCAAGTTATCCAATGCTGATTCAGAAGTCTTCAGTCTAGTCATTCTGATGTGCAAACGTTGTGAGACCCTGATAAAAGAACTGTATAAAAGTAAAGTCCAAATGCAGAATCTGCTTATAATGACGTCATGTTCAACTGTCTTTGTACCACAAGTAATATTCGATATACAATGCACCTTGGAAATTTATGACAATTCATTGTGCTTGGTCTGTTAAATAATAATAAAATTCAAGATGTGAAAGTTGTAGGATTTGGAGACATGCTCAGTCAATTTGATAACATTTTTGCTTTTAATAGTTATTTAGTTTAATAGAGTTCATTTTTACCTTTAGTCATGACGTGTTAATCCAACAGAGGCGTTTCCAGCACCATTAAATTAATTTAAAGTTAAAATGTTCCCCCCAGGGTCTGTGGTTTGCAAACCCCGGAGGAAGCAACAGCATGCCGAGCCGGACCCACAGCTCCGTGCAGAGGACCCGGTCCCTGCCAGTTCACACCACGCCACAAACCATGGTCATGTTCCAACAAGCTGGTAAGAAACACTGGAAAAAACACACACACACACACACATACACAACATCAGAAACCCATCCACCCATCCATCCATTCATCTGCTGCTCACCTGCAGCTTCCACTCTGTTCATCAAACACTCGAGCAGCTTCACTGATTGACTCACTGTTTTAAGTAACGTGTACCATTTTTGTCCTCAACATACAAAATGTCACGTGAATCGTCATGTTCCGTGTCAGGCTAATTTTAGCTAACACTGTCTAGCACGCTGCAGATTTGATTAGACACAGTTAATCAATAAAGCACAGGAAAAAAAAATGTTGGCTAAGCATCTTGACTGGTACTCGCTGTGTCTCCAGGATGATTGGATAAACAACATCTGGCTTCAGCATAAGTTTTGCAGCTAAACAGCGCTCTAGAAAAAGGTTCCCGCAGGCTTAAGTTTGGCTCGTGGGTTTTCAGATTTGTGTCAGTACACAGAGACTCGCCATTTTTACTTTTGCAACCAAAAACAGAACATGTCTCAGATTTATTTGGAAGTAGTGAATCTCAGCTGCAACATAGCGGTATGTAGCTACACCCGGCTCGTCCCCCGACGCTGCTCGTTCCACTGTAGCCCCACACTGCCAGACAATGGGATTGGTTCCTTTGGTATGTGATGTGTGAAATCCAGTCTGTGTAGTTCGTGTTTGTGAGACTGTCCTTGGTACACTGCGGATCTAAGCTGGAAACGTGAGTTTGATTGCTTAATTCGCTCCTGATACATCTTGTAGCATGTATGAAAAAACATGTGAACATGAAAATCATAAAAAGGTCATTAACTTGATTTTCATTTAAGGGGGGTATACAAAGTTTACAACGTTAAACGCATACAGATAATTCAGTCCATGTCTTTGTTCTATTAGGATAATATTATTTCTGATAGACCTTTAGATCATTTGTTTTCAAAATGTTAAACTATTTGCAGCTCAGAACAGTGACTTTTTTGTTAATTCACCTTCACTTTCTCTTCGTTATCGACATGGAAAACCTGTTTAGGCAAAGAATGAGTATTGTTTCTTCAAGATCACAGTGGAAATAATTTCCCTGTCGTTTGCTTTTATAAGAATAAGACAATATGGTCTTCATGCAAGATTAGATTTTATTTAGGGGCCTATTGTATTCTTTAATTTAACTTTTATTTTTGAGCAGCCATGTTGTCACCCTAAAAAACCCCCCTGGTATGAACTCACCCTGAAAGCCCCCCACTCAGTGTCCCCACACACACCAGGGTCGTGGTAACCATCGCCGCCAGGCAGAGTGACCTTTAGTAGCCTCTGCTGTGCTGACTGGACTTTGTCTCACAGGAACAGTGGACAGTATGAGGACAACCTGGGATTTCCTCCGCTGTGTCTCACACACACACATACACACACACACACACACACACACACACACTCACACACACACGCACACACACACACACACCAGAAACGTCCTCTTTTTAGAATGAAGAGGAAAGACAGAATTATAAAAAGCAGGACGGGAGGAGGGAAGTTGGAGGGAGAGTGGAGATTGTATGTGGGAGAGGAAGAGATGGAGGCAGGGAGGGAGGAAAGAGTCAGAGGAGTCTCACAATGAGGCTCTTTGTGCAGCGAGGACACAGCTCGCTCGCCCAGCTCCTTTCCCCTTCCCTCTCTCCCTGACTCACTCTTTTTCTTAACTTTCCCATCTCTCCCCCTTCTTTCTTTCCATCCCTCCATCTGTCCTTCTTTGACAACTCTGCAGAGTCATGCACACATAGCAGTCACCCTTAAGGGTGGGTATGGCTGGGACTCGGCCAGAATAACTGATTTGAAAGGCCAGACCTCCCCCCTCCCTCCCCTGCTGTCTCACTGTGTATCTATGTGATCTGTCGTCCTCTCTGCCAACAGATGGATAAATAGACTTATTAAGTGAGACACAGCAAAGTAAAGGAGGGGATGAAGAAACAAGTGTGTGTCTCTGTGTACAGTTTTCTTCAGTGTGTGTTTGTGCTGCTGTAAGTCTGTGTGTACAGGGGGTGGAGGGATATGTGAGGTGGGGAGTTGGAGGGGGGGGTTGGAGCCTATAAATAGCCCACTGTGGACTACTGGGCCTAACTCAGCTTTTCTCTCTGGCCACAAGGGATTTTCACTGCCTGGCCTGTGTTGAAGACTCAGCGAAGGACTGAAGGGCTGGAAGGGGTTGCTAGGCTCTACTGTGGCCCAAATACAGCCCCTCCCACCCCTGACCCCCCCAACACACACTTACTCCCCCCTCCAACCTCAGCCTAACCCTCCACAGTCTCCACCCTGCTCACAGTCACGGCCAAAACAACCAGCAGAACTAGAACCTGAGAGTTTAAAAAAAGGAGAAAGTAAAAATTGATGAGATGAGCATCAGCTATTTAATTTGTGATTTGCCAAAACTGTGAAAATTTTAACTTTATAGTTTCTCACAGAAACTTCTTGACAGTCAAAAAACCCTCAAAATATTGACTTTACAAATTTTTAAAACTGAAAAAAAGCAGGAAAACATCATGTGAGGAATGATTTTTGAATGATTTTCGGGTTATTAGTACAGATGCCAATACATTTGTCTGTCGATAAATCATATTATCTGTTTTGCTCTAAACAACTCTGTACATACGTGTATCCTCATATCACTATGGTGAAATAGGCATTGGTTAAAATAAAATCTATACAGTGTTTTGTTTGCATAAGGTACAACTTGAGTAACATCATGCAGTATTTTTAGTTTTCAAACCTATAAGAAGAAAGAGTTTGTCAGAAGGATTTTAAGGCATCATAAGAAAGCTACTGTAATAACATTATACTGAAATGTAAAGTAAAACTACTTTTACTACCACTACTACTGGTATGACAACTACTACTACCACTAACACCTGCTGCAGCGTGTGTTAATCAGGAACATGAAGGTTTTAGGTGAACGTGTAAATGTTGAATGGAAAAGTGAGATGTGATGATGCAGTTCAAAGAAAAAACACATCAATGACTTTCCTCATGATTTTGAATTAGTGAGTGTAAATTCAGGAAACAATCCAGTCTTTTTCCTCCTCACACACACACACACGTGTGTGTCAGTGCGATCAGTGTGTTGATGCAGTGTGTGTCTGGTTGCTGGAGTTAACGGTGGGGTTTAATCTGATTATTGATGCAACACGCTGGTTGAGTGGACGACTTTGTCCCAGTGAACTGATCTGAATTCTCTTCTTTTGTCCTTTGCAAACACGTCTGATGCTGATTTGTTAAGAAAAGGAGGACAAAAAGGTTTAAGTCTTATTGTGATTCTGTTTGCGAGTGTGTGCAAAGTTTAACACAGCTTTTCATTATCTAATGAGAAATTAACGAACAGTGATAATGTACATAATTTCTGCCATGAAAAGCATCGGCTGCAAGAAATAATTTGTAATTTGATTAAATCGTGTTTTGTGTCACTTGCTGAACCTGCTGTGATCATCATCAGCTCACTTTCTTCACATCGTTTGTTTTATATAAACATTATTTAACAACTGATACTGATGTTTCTTTAAATTTGCTCTTGTTTCAGATCTTCAGTTGCCGGTGACGGAGCCAGACATCAACAATCGCCTTGAGTCTCTGTGTCTGAGTATGACAGAGCACGCATTGGGAGGTAACACACAGTTTTTAATCAATCCTGAACAATTAACCATCACACATAAGATGCAGTTGTTTTAGAGATTAAATGTGGTTGGATTTTCCCTCCTGTTAGTCTGCCTGTCCCTTCATTACATCAACACTCCCCTGCTGGTTATAAGACTCATCCTGTCCTCAGTCCACTCCAGGATGTGATCTTAAGTAAATCATAGAGTAATGTGGTTATTCATGTCCCTCTATGGCTGATTATTACATTGCTGAGGTTTCTGATGGCTGTCTGGCAGTGACGTCAGACGAAAAGTCCAGGATGAACAGCAGGGAGCAGCTTCTGTCATTGTTCTACCGACTGACTGATCTTTTCTTTGAGAACTAACGCACTTCGGTTCCAGGCTGCCATGGTGCAGTTTGACTTAAGTACTGTTTTATGTGGTTGATTTCCTAATTTCTTTGCCAGAATGCAAGACAAGATGATAATAACAAGGTAATGATAAATCTGGTCAGTGGCATCTAGTAGATTTGCCTCAGTAGTCAGTGTAACAGGTGTCACAAGAGTGTGTGGAAATAAACCGACCACATCACTCGCCTACCATCCTCCACCATCGTCATGTTTTGTGTTTTATTGCTAACTAGTTTGATGAAAAAAGGTTTAAGTGTCCACTCTGTGAAATAGCAGCAGCAGATAAAACTTTCTACAAGTAGAGAGTCAGGACAGAACAAGGTGATGGCAGAGGATTTTGTGTCAGATCGCAAATTAAAAGCACCTGTTTGGCAAAAAACCTACTTTAAACTTAATGTAAACAGAGAACCTGATAATGTTAATGAGTGATGAGGAGTTTGTTACCAGGCAGAGAAGTCAGAGGTTTCAGTCTGTCGCCTGCAGCTCTTCATCCATCAGCTGCTCCCTCTTGTTTCTTTCCTCCCTCCAATATTTCCAACTGATCCACTGTCAAAAACGTGAAAAAATACTGTTTTCATGTTTAGACAAAGTTTTGATAACAGACAGAGATTTTTTCTAAAGTCACTGATGTGTTAAATTTTAATTCAACTTAAGTTTCAGCAGTTAAATGTTTTTAGTGTGAAGCTGCAGCAGTGGGTATAAAGGAGTTCTGTAAACTTTATTTTTTTATCATTACAATTATACTAACAATTTAGATGTTGTGATAAAAAGCTCTGAGAGGCTGGAAATGTTTGGTGTAAGAGCCTCTAAAGCGCTTGAAAAGTGCTTGAATTTAACTGCCCTGAGCGTCAGTCATAAAAGCCTCTGAACAGGCCAGCAGTTGGATCTGACTCAACCAGATCTTCTGTGTCATATTTCAAGCCAAAGCAAAGTCCACAGTGTCCAAAAGTCCCATCGTTCAATCAGTCAGTGAGTCACATTCAGTCTCCATCACTTCAGCTGATCTTAGCACTGATCTTCAGGCTGACTGACCCTCACTAACACTCCGTCAATCATCCTGTCGTATGAACAGCTTCAAGTCTGCCTTTGACTTCGACTTCGGCCCATCAATAACTCCAGACCTGGTCCAGTCTGGCCAAGCAGGTCCAAAACTCGCCAAGTTTGAAATCTGACAGCAATTCTGTCATCAGCCGAGGCGAGTTCGGCTCAACAGGGAAATAAAACGAGAAGAGTGAGAGCAGAACAGCTGGTTTTAGCAAAAATTCTCACTCGGATATGATTCATGTCTTCAGATATGAAATGAAATATAAACTTTATTTTGGGGGATTACATCATATTTTAAATGTAATCATTATTAATTCAAGGTTATTCAAGTTTAGTGTGGACTACCTTTTGACAAACGAATGAATTAAATCTATTTTTTAAAAATCCTTCTATCTCTCAGAAGGAAATAGAGGAATTTTTTTATAACTGTGGCATTTCCTATGGATAGTAAACTTGAACCTGGAACATATAAAAATTATTTCTGAACCTGTATGCAGTTTACTGTCGTCTGCATGGCCTGAGTCAAGTCAGTCAGATGGTGACCTAAGCAGAAAATTCCCATGTACAGTGAATTTTAGTGTGGGCTAAAGTCAGTGCCAACTCCCCCCATCCCGAGGTAAAAACAGTGGGCCTCAGTGCTCAGCACAGAGCGGTGGACAAGTGCTGCTTTGTGTGTGTGTGTGTGTGTGTGTGTTAGGAGTAGGTTGTGTGTATGGGGAGGAGAGCAGAACGAAGGATTGCCTTTAACTACAGAAACTTCTCCTTAATAAGGTTTTTGCAGCTTTCTCGTCTCCGGTGCTTCAGCTGAGCTGCAGGAACAGAAATCTGAATCTGAGTCGTCTGTTTTTGGAGATTCTTGTGCAACGAAATGAACTTTACATTTAGATTTATAATCATAATCAGCTATTAAATTTTATCACAACAAGTTGACTTGTACTGATTTGAGATCTGTGAAAAGGAAAGTGCTGGTATCTGATCAAACCTCAGCTGATATGCTGAGCTCATGTATCAGATGAGATAAAGTTGGATCTGTGCATTTCTTTCACAAACTTCAACATCCTGAAGGTTAAAATGATCCAGTGTGAGTTTAATCTGAATCGCACAGTAAGTGTGTTAGAATTAAATTCAGCTCGAGGCTTCGTGTGAATTAAAGCTTCGACAGGAAACTGCCTTTTTATAAACATATCAATCTTTGCAAAAGAACAGACAGAACAGAACAGAACAAACGTGCATTCAGCTTCTCTCAACATTAACATGCACGTTAGCGAACAGCTGCAGCCTCTCTGTTTACATTCGTGCAGTATATTTTGTTCTTTGCTCACAATGATATTTACCTGCCCTTCCACTGTTCGGTGGAGGTTTTATTCTCATGGAATCAAAATGTCCACCGGTGCATAGCTTGATAACATTTTCCTCTTCAGCCACACCGGAGGCAACAGCTGTCAGACTGTTGTTTTTCTCTGAAAGGCTCATCAGTATTTTGACAGATGTGTTGTTCTCTCACCACGACATTGTGGGCTCCGGCCCCTCACTGTTCACCAGGCCAGAAAAGCTTCAGGCCTTCAACAACAGCTCACAGCTATCACATGAAATCTTATTCATAAAATGCTTATAATCAGTACTCTGTAGCCCCCAGAGGGTGAGAAGAATGTAGAGTCATTATTAAAGAAAGCCAGAAACAAGATGGAAGACAGTAGACAGGAAAAATTTGATTTAATAGTGAAAGACAAAAAATTTGTGAGAACTTTGGTCTGAACAGTTTTCTATAAAAAAAAAACAAAATGACCTTTGAAGCAAATTTGTGAGATCTTTTCCAAAAACCCAAAAAGCAGAGAGGAGCTGCAGAGATAAACTCCACATTTAGCTGACAGTTAGCCTCTTGTTGCATATGAAGCATCTGTTTGACCCACGTGGAACAAACAAACTGAACATGTGTGTTTGTGCTGGACTGCCATGAGACCTGAAATCCTTTTCTGTACCAGCATGCTTCTGTTTAGGGTTATAAAAAGGCTGGAGCCTCTCCCAGCATGCACCAGGAGAAAGACACAGCGAGGGTTAATGTCAGGAACCTGAGGACTCGTAGCTTTCTCCTCAGCGGTTACTATTAAAGTTTTATCCTTGATTGTGCATCCACACCGTAACACCGCGTCCAACCCTGATGCCTTCTCTTCTCTCTGCTGTTCCTCCTCAGACGGTGCTGATCGCACATCAACAATATGAAACGAGGACCTGAGCGAGAGCGGGAGGAGAGCACAGGTTCACGAGGCTCTCTCACGATAAGTCACCTCGAGGTCACCAGCCCTCCTGTTCCCTCTCCCTGTAGCCAATGGTAGAGCTCAACCAAAGGATCGGGCGGGATCCAAGACACACAAGAGAGCCGCTCACCAGACGGCCGACACAAGCTATCACATTGGCACCGTCCATCGGGTCGGAAAAACACACTTCCTGCTCCACCAGCATGCTCACAGTCACCTGCGACTGGGTGAGGAGAGAGAAACGCATTGGACACAGCCTGGACAGTGTGTGAACAGCGCCTCCCTCCCCACGGGGAGGCCGCGTGCAGTACTGCAGTCCAGTCAGCCCCAGCAGAAGGGAGACGCTGGCCTGTGGATCGGGACCCAGTGAGACTGAGGCCCTTTCCCTCTCCGACACCCTCCGGTCCCCCGCACATCGACCACAGCTCGTGGCATGTTTTCAGATCCATAACCGTACCTCAGACCCAAAAACAAGACGAGACGAGCAGAGCTGGAAGGACTCAGAAGAACGTTTGGGATTTTCATGACAGTTTTCAGAGAAGGACTGAGCGTCTGGCGAGGACGCTCGAAGAGCTCGAGAAGGCCTCTTGCTTAGTATTGAGTGGCAAAAAAAAAAACAAAAAACGAATCATTTATACGTATTGTATGTATTTATTGTTTACACAATGATGCTACTTTCAAAGGGTACAGAAACGTGTATGAACTTCAGGTATGAATGGTGTAATATTCTGTAAAGCCTTGGCCGTCTACCAGCTTTACGTCCCATGAGTAGCCATCACGCTAGTTTACAACCAACATGGATATTTTTTATTTTAGCAGCCGACAAACAAAGAAGCGTCGGCCCGATCGTTTGCCAAAAGAGAACGAGAGAGCAGAGTTAGACAGAAAGGAGGCAGAGCAGACGTGTGAAGAGGGAGACGAGGATGAAGGTGATGAGGAGAAAGACACAGGAAGTGTTAGAAGAAAGAATCGAGCCGGTGTGATCCTGCAGAGGGAAGCGGATGTTTAAAGGAGAAAGACATCAGAGGCGGGACCTTTGATTGGCCGAGGATGACAGAGGAAGATGATGTCATGTCTAATCATATTCTGAGTCTGTGAGTGAGTGTAGGAGGAAGTGAATTTGGCACCAGTCAGTTACATATTGTTTATCTCCAGCATGTACTGTATGAACTCTTTGAATTCAGAGCCTCTGTAGGCAGAATGAATCGAAAATGTAGGTTTTTTATACGTGTAAGTGGGAGATTAAGACGACTGTATCGTCAGTGGGATCTGTCTGCATGTTCAGATACTGGGTTTCGTTGTTTTTTTCTCTAAAGCAGGGTGATATGCTTAAGCTGCATGTTACAACTAAATCTCTTTCTCGGAGGAAAGGAAGCTTGTGAAACGTGTGAAATGTAAAGTGGCAGAAAAAAACAAAACAAAACGAGGAGGACGACTTGGTTTCCACTCGGACCGTGTTGCTGAGACGATCGCAACACTGGGAGAGAAATCACACACAGTCAATCCATGAAGGGTAGTTTTTTTTTCCCAGAGATTGTCTCATTAGTGCTTACCTCCACCTGCTGGCCAAATGCAGTCACAGCAGGACGGATGCTGAAGTCCATGGACGCGCCGGAGAGCTGCAGATCATTGAAAAATCATTAATGAGGGGAGATATCGATGCTGCAGGGATTCAGAGCCGTGTTGCATGTTCTTCTGTCCGTCCTGTTCGTGCAGGCCTACATGGAATTTCTCTTTTGTTTTTTTAAATCTCATGGTTATTCTGTGTCTTAATATTTATCCTCAGTTTATTGTGTCTGGAATACAGACTTTATAAAAATGGCTTTATATCAGAATAAGCTGGTTAGGAAACCCCCCCCCCCTCCGTGCTGCTTTCAGCTGAGCGCCTGTGCTGAGAGTCCCGACCCTGAGCGGTCGCCATCGAGGGTTAATTGATTATTATTGTTTAGTTTCTTCATTAGTTTGTTGCAATTCTGTAGTACTTCCTTTGTATCCTGCACTTGATATGATAATGTGATACACTAAAACCCAAATGTTCACGGCCCGAGCAGCCGTCTGCTGCTTTGGAGTCGAATCAAACGGAGCAGATCGAAGAGATGATGTAGACACTCGCTCTCCACCGCAGAGCTACAGACAGACAGACAGACGTTAAATCCAACAGCAGAGACAAAAAAAAGCTCTCAGCGACTTTAAGTGATTGATTTAAGTTGGTGGATGTTTGAGTCGAAAACTCTCTTCTCATGTCACTTCAGCCTGAATCGTCCCGCACAGTTTTTAAAGGACCACATCAGAGTTTGTGCATGTTTTAGTTCATTTCAGCACACATTACACGACCACAACACAAGCTAACACTCATTTCTGACACTTCCTGAGAAAGTTTGAAACAG
>JAPZDV010000001.1:22887246-22908015 GCA_029814665.1 Acanthurus lineatus
GCTGTTAATTTAGGGCAGCTGTGGCATAAACCTTACTTTGGGTGGTGGTCTAATAAATTTGTTAAGCACTGTACGTCAAAGGATGTGTATGTTCTTTGCTTTTTGATTTTTTTTTCTCCACAGGTTCAAAATTATTGGAGTAGGCTCTAAAAGTCTCTGGTACTTTGGATGTTCTCCACAGAAGTTTTTGTTGGCACCACTTACTAACTAAACTATGAACCGAAACTGGAACGTCACCTTTCTGGTTTCTCCTGTTATTAAGTGCGTGTGTGTGTGTGTGTGTGTGTGTTCCTCTCACCCTGCCGAAGATGGGCACCAGGTGATGTTCACACATGGAGAACATGTCGATGTCTTTGACGATCACCATCTCGTCGTGGTCTTCGTCAAAGATGGCGTCGTTCAGCACGTCTGCGGAGTAAAAACGGAGAAATTTTAACGAAACAGAAGAATCCTGCAACTCCCGAAGAAAAGTTTCCTGTTTCACAATTCAGCTTTTTAAATTTAACAATTTTTACAATTTGTTTTGAGTGAAATTTGCACATTTTATCCTCCTTGTTTATGAAAAGAAAGCTCTTTTCATTTAAAACAGACAGATTTTACATATTGTGATTTACATATCGACTTCTCCATCATGTATTTATTGTAACTGTTGCACCAAAACACAAAGGAACGAATCTGTTGATCCTGTTTTAATGATTATCTATTTTTGATCCAGTTATTTGCTGTTTCTTTATTTTCTGCGCCCTCGTGGACAGACGGACAGATGGAAACCACCAGGGACGCCCTGTTCACCTCCGTCGCTCAGCTGCTGCTCTTTTCATCCTCGACTTCGGTGTTTCTCTCTGGCAAACACTGCTGCTTAATTATAGCTCTGCCTCCATACTCTCCTTCCTGTTGTTGCCTTATTGCATTTTTCAGTTGCTGGGGGTTCAATAAAGCGCTTTATCTGTTTGTGGAGGTGCAGACGCCTCTCGTTCTCACCGCGGCACTTTTTAATTTCCTGACTGGCTATCAGTTAGAGGGAGAGGGGGCGAGGTCACTGAAACAACAGCGAACAGACTGACTTGTTGCTTCAGTCTCTGCAGCACATAACACATAAACACTCTTAAAGTCTCTTCTTAAACATTTTTGTTTGTCTGATTATGATGCAGTTTGAGGAACGAAGCCAGAACACCCTACAGCATCCTTTTACCCACCATGTGCACACTGATGTTTGTACTGTATGTGTTTTGTTTATGGACCACTGATGGAAATGAGCTTTTTTTTTTTGCTAAATCTGGTGCATGCATCTCCTCATCTCTTTTAAATGATTAATGCAACTGCACACTATCCTTCTTTAAATAAAATAAAATAAACAAAAGGTTTGTCTCTTGCTCTTTTTTGGGCAGATGCAGCTTTGTTAGCTTCTCCTCTGCTAAAGAAAAACCAGAATCAGACTTTGTTTTGGGTTGAGATTTATCAGTTTTCACTTCAGATCCATGTAAAGCAATAAATCTCTCTTCTGATTCCTCTGACAGTTTCTCCTTTTGACTGGCTCACATTTAAAGACCCACAATGTGAAAACAACTGTGTTACCCAAAGAGTATCTAACCTCTACAATGATCTCTTACATTTTAAAGCTAAAGGGGAGGGTTCATTCTATTTTTAGAGTGCTATTGGGGGGGCAAAGTTCAAACTATTCACTCTGCACATGCTGGTTTTAAGATTTACATCTATCTGAAGTCTCTTAGTTTGATCCACAGCAGAGTTTAATCAGCTCCTGGACGTTATTTGGCTTCATTGACCCACAAATACAAACAGAGTTTATCTTCAGGCTGAGAGAAAGCACTAACTCTGTTTTTAAAGTTTAGCAAAGTTAATGTAAAAGTAAGACTTTGCTCCTCATAGCCACCAAGTTGATGCTAAAGATTCTGTGGAAACACAAAAAATTTCACAACATCAAACGTGGAGTCAAACACGAGAGGTCAGACAGTCAGACAGGTTGTAAACAAACACTGGAAACACTGATAAAACTCTGATTTTGTTGCCCTTTTTGGACTTTCACTGTAAAAACTGACTAACCTGAAGGTTTGTTAACCTTCTGCATAATGATTCACAGATTCAGGTGATAATTCATCATGATTGAATGCTTTAAAATGTAATTTAACATTTCTATTGATGCATTCTAATCATAAAAAGTATTTATTATAGCTTACAGTTAATATTTAAATCATCATCAGTTGCAGCCTTGATTTCAACAATTAACTTGTTGAGTATGATGTAATTATTACTGATAGAAATTATGTCGAAATTAAATAAAGAAATTCACTACGAGAAAGATCCAAGTTGTTGTAATGAACCATTGTTACACTTTAAGGACACTTTATTGCACAAACACTCACCTCCTCATTACAGCCTCTTACACCATCAGTTACAGGAAAAGTTGCATCTCTCTCACACACACACACACACCTTTTACACCCACATAAACCCACACAAACACACACCCTAAAGGAAAATCAGATTAAGTCAACCTTAACTGAATAAATGGCAGCTGGTGAGGACTGCTAGTTCTGCCGGTTCAGACGCCTTATGATTCAGTTAATGACAGTGTTACTCATCATCAGATATTAACTCAATACTGCTGCCCCTGTGTGTGTGTGTGTGTGTGTGTGTGTGTGAGAGTGTGTGTGTGACTGAAAACAACACACACATGCAGAGTGAAGAGGCCACATGTTGACATGCTCTGAATGAAGCAGGAAATGATGAAGTGAATGAGTGAATAAACAAGGTTACTCTTTTTTTTTTTATTCAAACAGCCAGATGTGTGTGTGTGTGAACAAACACATGCACACCTATCTCTGTGGGGACCGCTGTTCACATAATGCATATCCTGACCCCCACCCCCCACCCTGACCTTTACCATCACAACTCAAACCTCAAAACTTAAAAGTCTTAACCCTAAAAAAAGGCCATTTTGACTTGTGGGGTTTTGCATTTTTGTCCTCACAAGTATAGTAAAGAAAACACGCACATGCACTTCCTATAGATAGTCGTAACCTCGGGCACGTAATTATGAGTCACCCCTCCTGCCTTAAAACACACACGCACACACACACAAACTCTTCTTAACAGTTCTTCACTTTCCAGTTCGACATCCCATAATATTCAGCGTTCACATGGAAACTATGCTCCTGTTTATTTACTGAGATGAGCTGATCTGATAAGATGTTGATTTACTGCCCAGTTATACTTGTACGTCTGATAGTATCAAAAACAATTTTTTTTTAGAGCAGGAAAGATGTAAAAGTCACTTTTAGTGACTCAATAAATCAAACTGATCATAAATTTAATTATTTTTTCAAGCGAGAATGACAAAAATAAAGTGGTTCCACTTTCTTGGACTCAAAGATTTAAAGCTTTTCTTTGTTTTTTTGTAATATTTGATTAAATATTTTTGTGTTTTGGACATTACGTCAAACAAAAAAAGCTCTTTGAACACACAAGCTTAACTTTCTGAGGAACTGCAATGTGCATTTTACTTATATTTCATAGACCAAATGATTAGATTTATTAATAATGTAATATTTATTAGCTGTATTCCTGATTCAGAGGATTTTTTTTTACTACTTTAAATTAAAAACCTGAACCAAACAGGAGAAAGTTTTAATTGGGCTCCTTCAATAAGCTCAGAGCTCCTGCTTAGCCTTTGCATAACTAATTACATTTTTGTTGGTCATGTGCTCGACAACAAGAGGATTTTAGGCTCATGTGGTGATGAAACCTGAACCCGTGTGATCTATACACACACACACACACACACACACACACACACTGATCAAACAGTATGACACTCACTAAAAAAAACTACAACCACAAACATCCATCAAAAACAGCCAGAAACTAACATGTGTTTTTTGTGTTCTCTGCTTTCCAACAAAGGGGGAGTCTCCAGCAGCAGCCAATCAGCTGACAGACATATGAAGCGCCACCACCACCACCACCGCTCGAGGACGAACACACATGTGTGTCATCATTATCTCCACCCGTGTCCATCCTTTGCTGTTCAGAGGGAGGAAGAAGGTGAGAGTCACCTGTCGAACTCGAGCTCTTCTCAGAATCCGACACCATGAATCACTGAACACATCCACATTTCTCTCTGCATTCCTTCTGTTAGTGTTACAGCTTCTTAACACACACATCGACCCCCCCACAACATCTAAACTGCATCCAGATGGAGTTTTGGAAGAAGCTGAGAGAGAGAAGAAGGGGGCAGATCCCCGACTGCAGCCACTCCAACAGGCCGTGGCGTGGAGAAGCCGGCCAATGTGGACCTGACGCTGCGTATCAGCCCCCCTCCACCACCCGCATGTGACTCAGCAAACCCTCTCTGGATTCGATCTGAGCAGCAGAAACCCGGCTGGTTTCAGCTGCATCGCAACTGAGCTCGAAAAAACGACAAAGATCCGCAGCTTTGAAGAGTCGTAGCAAAGATTTAGTCAGTTATGACAAAACACTGTCATTAAATTTAATTTAGTCATTTCAGTGACTCACCTGAAACAAAAAAAAAAAACAAAAACCCAAAACACTTTTCTGCCTTTAACAGCAGCGAGCTTGTTTGGATCTGCCTGATCACATCCCATAAAACAGTCGACTGTGTGAAAACACATGGTGACAAGAAAAGGCAACCGTTCAATAACTTTTCAATATCTTATTCTAATATAAAATATATATATTTTTTAAAGTTAGAGTGTACTATCATATAAAACAGGGAAAGGTGTTCATTTTTCATACTGATAAAAATAGATCTGTTTGCCATGTTTACTGTAATTAATTAATAATTACATCAATTACCAAAATGAAAGGACAAGATATCTGTGTTTGACAGTGAAGCATAAAAAACAGGATGTTTTGGGACTAAATATTAGCTTTATTCTGTAATAATAATGTAACATTGTGTAATTTTAATCTAAAAAAAATACCAGAAACAGTAAAAATATGGCAACAAACATACAAAGCTCATAAAACGTGATGTTTTGATACAAATTCAACTAATGCTGCTGTTCCTTTTAATGACTTTAACAGTGTAGAGTTTTGGACTGCTGGTTGGACAGAGGAAAACATTTGAAGGTGTCACGTTGGGTTCTGGCTCATTGTGACATCATTCCTCACTATTTTCTAATCAATTAATCAATTAATTTAGAAAATAATCGGCAGCAAAATGAGTTAGTTACAGTCCTCTACAAAAAAAAACTCAAAATAAGCTCCACCTCTTGAAACTCCAACAGGAAAATCCTGCTTTCACGTGAATGCAGGAGTCACAATAATCTGATGAGATCACATGTAAAAGCACAAAAGTAGGAGGGGACATATTTCAGTACTGAGTACTTCTACTCTGAATACTTCAAAGAACTTTTTCTGTAATAAACTACTACTATATTTAACTCAAGTAAGATTTTCAATGCAAAGTTTTTAGTTTTGGAATAAAAACTATTTAAGATGTGAGTGGTATTTAACTTTGGCAAATGATCTGAGAAGCTGTCAGATCAATGTAACGGAGTAAACAGTGCAATAACGCAGTTACAACACCTAAAGAACAACTTTAGAGTATCCTTTACTTAGTTACAACCCTCCCCGTCATTCTGATCTCTTAAAAAAACTCATTTTAATTTGATTAACTCATTAAAACGGCGCATCAGCCCCTCTCTGCATGTCATAGAGTGAGTTTCCTCTCCTCTGTCGGACCTGCCACCTGTTGAACCGCACGACAAATCCCAGCCCTCTGAGCGGCTTTGTGGATTTAAAAACTCACCGATAATTTTCTCCTGGTAGCCCTTGGTGAAGAACTGCATGGCGGTGGCGGCCCTCCACGGGGTTTTAAGGAGCCCCTGCCGCTGCGGGTCCTCTCCCAGGCCCCTCAGGATGGTGGTGTAAGCTGCGGCCAGGGACGGCAAACTCATCTCGTTGTCCTCCACACTCCTGGTGCGCTCCTCCCTCCAGCTCTCCATCACCGAGGAGGCCGGCCGGTGCGAGCTGGACTCCGCGCACGGAGGCTGGGGAGCGGCGGCGTGCCCGGTGCCGCCGACCGGCCGCTTCACCAGCCCATCAAAGTGTCCGTTCAGTACGGAGCTGCTGTCCCCGGAGTCTTTCTTCTCGTTTGAGCTGTACTTTGTCTTTTTTGAGTGCTCCATCACTTCTTCTTCCTCCTTCTTTTCCTTCTGTTTCCTCTCTGCTGAGCACTTGTTGGATCACTTTCGCCCCCGCAGTTTCTCTATGGCTCAATTGCAAATTTGGCATCCTCACTATTTATATGAGCAGGATAATCCAGGGGCTGCTCCCATTGGCTGTCCGGCTCCAGGGGGCGTGGCCCATCCCGGCTCTTTTACGGACCCTGAAGGTGTGAAAAAGTAGACAAACAAAATCATAATATTCATTCATAATCCGGTTTAAAATGGGATTTGGTAGCAGATTATTAACAAGGTGTGGCAGGAAAAATAAACTGTTGAAAAAGTGCAACATAATCGACCAAAAAACTCTCAATTTCCACCGAAAAATTCTGAAATTTTATCCCTGCAAGTCATGAAAATATTAGGAAATTTAATGTTAATATTTAGATCAGAATTGGTTTTTTTTGTCACACTCAACAAAACTTACAAATAAAACATTTAACGTTACGTTATGTTTGCATTCGTGAACCGTTTAGATTTAGCTAATTTCGTATCTTAAGAACAGATTTTTCAATAATATATAACCAAAATGAGCTTAACTTTATATTAACTAGAGTACTTTTGTTCCCCAAACAAAACAAAAGAGTAAACTTTGATATCAGAAGTCAAAGTCCTGCACTTTTTTACGCCTGCCATCCTCTGATTTTTTGTTTATGTAACGTTAGCTTGGCAACACGAATCCTTGAAATTAACGTTAAATTTCACGACTATTTCACAAACTAAGGCAGAAAAGAGTGACATGACGTTACAATTATTGTAGTTTTTGGAAACTCCTGCACGTTCTCACCTGGAGTTGGACAAAATTGATGTAAATCTGTCCGTTAAATACGACATTTCCATTTTAGCCCGTTAGCTTAGCATCAGCGCTGGAAACGGTTGTCACGGTGAGGTTGCCAGGCAACCACAAGAAACCAGGAAGTCGTTTCGTTCAACCAAAACAAACGATGCGAGCTAAAACCGACACAAAACCCCAAACCAAAAGTTTATGTTTTATTATTTTAGCCAATTAAACAAGGAAGTTGTTCAAAACTAAATATTATTTGATCATATTACTGCGTTATAAGTAAGTATTATCCAGAGATTTACATATAATTTCGCATTTAATGTAACATTAACACGTTAAAACATGTCGTTCACTAAAAATGTTACTTTGGAGGGATAAATATGGAGGAATTAGCAGCAAAATACAGTAATGGGTTTAAAAAGAACCTGTGAATTATCCTGACCAGAATAGGCCTTTTTACATTGTAAAACTATATTATCAAAAGTTACTTGTGTAATTTATTCTGATGTGAAAAATAAATAAATGCAATATTTACTCAAGTTCAATGAAGAAAAAAACAGTTTTACAATGAAAATACTCAAAGAAGTTGAAAAATCAGAATTTATGCTTTATTTACCTTACTACTTTTTTTACCTCAGTTTTGTCTCACAGTTGTTTTTAACCTTCTTGGGCTCATGAATCCTTAAAATGAATCAGTGTCAAGATTTGTAGAAAAAAAAAGTGACAAGAGCATCAAAGTGAAATTGTTCCTCAGTGATAATTTTCTGTCAGCTTGAAGGTGCTTCTTTACATGTGAAGTAAAGCTCTTTGCAGATAAGTGCAGCTCCATGACACTTTCTATTTACTTTCATTCAAAAAGACTAAACACTTTTCATTGCAGATGACTAGCAGTTAGGCATTAGGCCCTGTTACTTTTGATTTTATGTTTACTTTATCCCCTCTGTCTTCATCCTACAAATGAATTCTCCCTTTTTTGCTGCTTCATGACAACAATAAAATTCATTACAGACCAAAATATGAACAAAACAACATTCACATTTATTCAATTGTTAAAATACAGTAACAGTTTTAGAAATATTATACATGTAAAAACAAAAATCAAGGAAAAAACAAAGTCGATGAGTGTCATGGTTTCATCACAGACTTAAAATGTTCTGATTAAGTGCCTCAAAGAACAGAGAACATTCATTAACACAGCACACAGATTTACTAAAATGGACAATTTCACACTTTAATCTGAACAAAAAAAGCAAACTATCTAAATGTTTAGTTCTTGTTAAAAGCAAAAGCTGAAAGTTTTGAGGAGGAATCCACAGACTTTTTCTTCTTGGCGCTGTTTTCATCTTCTGCCTGTCCGTTCTCATTCACCACACCTCCTCCTCCACCTCCTCCACCTTCAGCTCTTTTCCTCTTCTTCAGATCTGCTGCATCTCCAGTCTGCCCTTTCGCTCTTTCTGTCCACGACTGAAGACAAAAAAAAAAAGGACATGAAGTGCACATGTTAATTACCGAAATGACAAAATTAAATTGCATTGTTCATCTGTTTCCATCCAGGCTCCAAACACCTACATGCTGATGACTAAACGCACGCAGGGACACTCGGGCTGCAGTTTGAAATTGCATCCTGTCATGTATAATCACTATTGACAGGCTGCATCTCTTTGGCCTGCCGGCTCTTCCCCTTCTCGTGCGTTTATATATTTATTTTTTTTTTCCGCTCTGAGCAGAGACAAAAGGAAGCGCTTTCCTGGACGTAATGGAGCCGGGATGAATCATCAGGCCTGGTGAGTGGACCGGCAGCACAGGCCACACACAAATAAACACATAAACACACACTCTTCACCTCCAGCGCCCAATGAAGTGCTGCCATTAACCCCATACATATTCAAACAAGCAGCTACACACTCACACACACACACACACACACAAACACACCACCATTACAGGGCTGGTAGATGGAGCTGTGACGTCTCACTATTCAATGGCCTTTTTATTGTTTTTGACAGAATAATGTGATTAGGACGAACTCACACTCATGAACGAGGTTTCAGGCCAAATGTGCCCCTGAAAGCACATTTTAACGTCTTTTCAATTCACTGCATTCAAGTCAAAGCCTCAGAATAAACTGGATTTTATCCGAATTTTACAAATTAGTAGCTTGAGGCTGCATGTGTGATGTTCACATGTTTGACGGCACGTACAGTTCACGAGTACAGTCTGCACAATCATTATTTATGTAAGCTGAACAAAAACATCTGTGTCATGCAAACTGTTAAACTGCCAAAAACTGCACAAAAAAGTCATAAAAAAATACTAGCCCTCACAGACTTGAATGGTCTTAAAAATCCTTAAGGCTAAAAGATGGGTTGCTTTTCTTTGAGGTCTTGTCCACGTGCACACAGACATTTTTCCAAAAGCAGTTTTTTTCATGTTTTTTGCCTTTTTCCCACACAGTTTTGTGCCATTGAAAAAAATATCTTTGGAATTAAGTCTAGGAGGAAGATATTCAGAAACTTTAATAACAGTGTTGTCACATAAATCTGAAAACAGCTTTTTTTGGGTTTGTAACAACAGACTGTGCATCGTTTTCTCCTTTGCTTAAATGAGATGATATAGGGCTGAAGCTAGCATTGCCTGCAACACTTTTTATTTGCTAGCATATAAATTTTTAGTCCCTATTTCACTTTATTAATCAACAGAGATGTCAGAATTGTGTTGCAGATTTTGGATAGAAAAAGTTGCACTGCTAGTTGACGAGCCAATATGGCGTTAAAGTCAGGATTATATTGCCACCTAGAGGCTTGGCATGCTCAAGACAACACTTTAATTATGTTTATTTTGGAGCAAGATTTGTTTTTAAGTACAACAGGTGAGCGAAAATTTTGCCTCAGGTTCATATTTCTACCAAGTAAACTTCTGCTGTGTTCGGTTTGAAAATGTTCTGATGCAAAAGCTATTTGGATTTAAATTAAAGTGTTTAAAAATCCAAATGGAAATCTCTGTGGAATTGTCCTTTTAAATAACTGATAAACCGTATCATCACACTTGCAGGTTGACAGGCTCCCCGTCTCTCTCACAGTATTATCATGAGATCAATGCTTTGTGCCCTCGCTGCTAAAACACACTCGACAGGGTTCCCAGGCAACAGGCATCCCCTCACCCCCTCCCTTCACATCCACTTCCTCTTTTCTTTTCAGTCGAGTGTCCTCCAGCTCTCTGCTCAGAGTCGTGATGCATGCAGGGTCACGACCTGGTTACTTCCAAACACACAGATTGACGTCTGTTCGCTCTCAGGTGGATGAAAGGACGGGTGTGTCATTACCGACACAACCTGTCTGATTTGTTCACCAGCCGGCTGACCACAGCTGACAGAACATCTGAGTGAAAATGGCTTTGAAATGCAGATGTTTTCCAGTGATTATCCGTGAAAATCGTGAGACCCTTTTGCAGGGTTAAGGGTGGTGATGAAGCTGCAGCAGCTCCACCGATCAGACATATGAGGGGTGATTGATAAAGTGTGTAGCCTAAAGTGGGAGGAGCATAATTACATTAGGGAAGCTGGGTTGTGTCAAATGGTGTCTGTGTGTATTTGTTTTCTTGTGCTTGAAGCCGTTTTTTTATCCTATAACATTATGTTTTTAAATAAAGGTTTAGTTTTAAACATAAATCTGCTTTGGCTGGCTGGAGGGCGTCGCACGATGACTTGTGTTGTTGAGTTTAATTTGATTAAATAAAGGCAGAAATCTGCAGTGTGCTGGTTAATGGTCTGCTTGCAATAATTTCCAAATCAGGTTAATTTGTGTTTTTTTTAAGAGTTTTGGCTCATTGTGTGAGTGATCACTGTCATATTTTCTCCAATTAGGTTCACAAAGTGGCTTAAGATGCACTTGGACAGTAAGTTCACTGATCGGTCGTACAGGTTTCAATTGAGATTTGCTCTCCATTAATAATTTCTTTGACAATTTTATGGGGAGTAAAGTCTTTTTCAGGGGGGCTTAAGTACATTTATATGTGCACAATAAACCAGATTGCACAGGAAAATAAATAAAGCATTTACACACTTGAAGTAACCTTGTTACATTGCGCGTCAGGCTACGTTTCCCCTGTCTTAAGTCTGTCAGGCACGAACAAACATGCAAAGTGTTTACAACATCATAATTGTAACTGCTATTTGCAGATAATAAAAATTTTAATAAAGACTGTTAATCAAAGCTGTAATCACATCTAATATGTGATTAAACACATGAACAAATCCTGGCAGTGTGTTATGAAACACTTTAATCACTTTAACATCTGTCTCATTACACAAGATTACAATGATTTTACCTTGATGCTGCCAAGCGCTCTTTATCTGTTTGTACACTAATAACAGATGCTTTATATGAGGAGTTACGGCTGTCGACAGATATGCTAAGAAATAATTAAAATGTCCATTTTATCTGCAAACAACTAAATACTATAAACTATAGTGTAATAAAAATGTATTGCTTGAGTTTTTACTGCTTCTGAATATAAAATATTAAGAAATAGATGAAGTGCTTTTGCCTGGACTAGTTTCCATTCGTTTGTGCATTAAAATGCATTCGACAGCTACATGCATTTAGTTTGTTTCTGCATCTTTAACGCAGTATTGGACCGCGGAGTGACAGTGATGTCGAGGAAGCACAATGACAGATTTTTGATAAATGAGATATTAAAAAACTGGTGAATTTAATAAATCTACAGGTTGTTCTTCCAGGTTTTACATTTTAAATCTGCTCCTGAATCACTGAAATATTAGAGGATTTGACCCAAACATCCGAGTGCAGAGACGAGTCCTCAGGCTGCGTGGCGAGGGAGGGGTTAATGGATCTGCAGCTGATAATCACCACTGTCCAACAGACTCTAATTGACGGGTTTGTTTGGTCTTTGCCCTAAATTTCCTCCTCAAGGAAAACTAGATCCAAGCAGAGTGAACTGAGATCAGCTCACTAAACACAACTACAACCTCTCGGGTCCATCCAGTTATCGATGAGAACGGCACATTTAAGATGCAGACGTTTCATTTAATCACAACCTATCATCACCCTTAGTAATCACAGGGTCTTTCTGTGTGGAGTTTGAGTGTTTTTCTGATGTTTGTGTGGCTTTTCTCTGTTTCCTCTGTTGGGTTAATTCACCTGTTAGTGCTTTTGACTGAGGGACTTAAACTGTTGTTGGTCCCTGAATTCTGCACAGAGGCTGCAAACTGCTTTAATGCTGATGGATTTAATGCATAATAATTCTCCCTACAGGTATCAATAAAGATGAATTAAAAAAACAAAAAACAAACAAAGCCTCACTTCAAGTGCCTGTCTGAAAAATCTGCTTGAATAACTTATCTATAGCATGTTAATTAAATTGACCAGTGGCAGAAATTTAGTATAATTTGTTAATAAACGACTGATTTTAAGTTCATTGATGGTAAAACAGTTATTTGAATTTAAAAATGAGAACTTTCAGTCATGAACATCAAATGCTTAATATCTGATTCTCTACGATCACCAAACACAGTTGAAACTTTAAGAGGAGACATTTTTCAGAGGCCATGTGACCTCAATCCAGCTACAGTTTTAACAAAACTTCATTCTAGTAAATTTTGGTCAAATTTGTAATTTCTCAGGAATGTGTCCTGTTATTTCATCACAAGTTTCCATATTTCCCCCCAGCTTCCTCTCCAAAAGCCCCTCAGTGTGTCATACCAGCCGCTCGTCAGCTGACAGCGTCCTGAAGCGTCCCATGGCCTCTTTGATGACGTCCGTCTCCTCCAGGTCTGGGTGATCAGCCATAATGCTCTTCCTGTTCTCCTCCAGCCACAGCTGGAAGCCCGTCTTCGGCCTGAACACACACACAGTCAACATCAGCACCAAGTCCAGCAGCATCCAGTGAAGTCATTTCAAAAGGTTTGATGATTTTCACCTCTTATTTTCTGTGTTGTCTGCAGGTGAGCTCGGAGGCGGGACGTCAGGTTGAGTCTGCTGATCTGCAGACGGCTGCGTGTTCTCCTGAGTCTTCTTATTGGCTGTTTTTGTGCCAGTCATCTGCAGCAGAGTGGACTGAGTCTGCAGGGAAAAGGGGGACATAAACACAGAAAATATTGATGAGTAAAAGTCTTCAGTTTTATAATGCATTTCACGTGTTATCGTGTGTAGCCAGGAGGTATTCTGATTATTCAAACTCTTCAAATATTTGTCGCTACGTTGTGAGTACTCATTAGTTACAGTTACCTTTGTCTTGGGCCTGGGGGCCAGCGGTTTGAGGACGGGCCCTTTGTTCGGTTTCCCTGCAGATCCGTTGAGAGGCCCCAGTTTCCTGCTGGACGTCATGTTGTCCAGGATGTTCGTCGCTCGAGGTTGACCAGACGAAGCCGAGGCTTTCCCCGAGCCGAGCACCTGCATGAACACCGCCAAAACTTTCACCAGACGTCCAATAAACATGTCTGTATCTCCTGAAGTTACACTCATTTATAAATGATTAGAAATAAAACAGCAGCGTCGTAAAAATAATTGTAGTTCTTACCTTGAAAGGATTTGAACGTCCAGCTTTACCGACTGCAAAAAAGAAACATCAGATGCTTGTTTATATTAATAATTTAATAATCTGTCTCACTCTGTGTTTCTGGAAAAAAAAAGCCAAAATGTAAAGAATGTTCAAAAACTGTCAAACATTTGTTTTTTCCAGTTTCCTAAATGTAAAAATTAACTGTTTTTCTTTAATATTTCTGAATTAAAATGAACAGTCTTTGGGTTTTGGGCTGTAAATTGGACAAAAGAAACAATATAAAGGTGTCACTTTAAGCTCTCAGAAACAGTGATGAGCATTTTTACCATTTTTGGACATTTTAGTCTGCAAGAATACTTGTAAGAAATAACAGACAGTTAAATCCACTTGAAAATAATAGTTGCAGCTTAACTCTGTGAAATGATGTAGTCCTGACTTTACATTTAAATCCATGGATTATAGGAGGTGTTTACTCACTGGGTGTCAGAGACGGCGTAACAGGTGAAGCAGCTTCTTTAGCAAACGGATTCACACCTGCAGAATGAGACAAACATGAGACACGTTGGCTGCTGACGTCGACTGCTGAGAACATAAACACACAAAAAGAGCTGCAGGAGGTGAAACTGACGTTTTCTGGTGTCTGCTGCCTCCTCCTCTGCCTCCATCTCCTGTCCTTCCTCCTCCTCCTCCTCCCTTAGATCTTCTTCTTGCTCCTCCTCTTCCTCCTGATTACGTCTGCTGCTGTAACGTCCTCCTGCGACCTCGCTGTGGTCGTACCTGTCCACATTATGAACTCATGAATCATCTCAGAATTTCCTCTGATTTGAAAAGCACATGATGGGATTTCTCTCACACACTCTGCAGTTAAAGAATAATCTGATCCAAGTGCTTTAATACTGAACATGTACATCATAATACTTAAAACCTCTGCAGTGATACAGAGTCCAGTCTTATAACTTCATGTGAGTCTGATGCAAAACATAAAAGTCAACAACTGCATGAAAACAAATAACTTACATTTACATTTCATAAAACATCATATAATACAAATAAAACATCCACAGAGTTTTAAAAAGGTGCAGAGTGAAAGTCTGTGTTTTCCTGAGAGGTGAAAGAATTATTTTAAAAATTTTTGACAGGTTTACTGACAAGATCTCACATGGAGCAGTCAGAGTCCTTACAGTCTAAACTAAAGCGTTGTTACCGGTCAAAAATTTGTCAAAATTAGAGAAATATCAGGTTTAATCCCTAAATAGCAACGTTAGCATGATTGATGCTAGTATGCTAGGTATAAATGTTGTCCATATCACCTTAAAGTACACTAATAAACCCCGACAGATGCTTTTCTGAAGTACCTCGACGTCTGTCTGGAGTATTCTGGCTCCTCTTCCTCTGGCCCTTCTTCTTGCATCTGATTGGCTTTCTCCAAGGCGATCTCGTTGAGCCGCTGGGCGAGGGCCATGCGTCTGGACCGCGACGCGTATTTGATGGCCAGGGTCACCACGTTCTGAGTCATGAGCTCGGCCAGCTCCACACAGCGAAACTCTCTCTCCAGCTTACAGGACAACTGGAAGGAAACAACGACTCTGCATCATTTCACTCACCTGAACGCGTCAGCAGAGACTTTTTTTACACGTTTAAACCGGTGATGACTCCATCAGCTGTGATCCCACAGGTGAGGTCTTCATACTCACTGCAAACATCTTCATGAGCAGCTCCTGCTGCTCCTTCTGGGATTGACTCTGCGCCTCCTCGTCGATCTCGTAGCCGCTGGAGGACAGGAAGTTGTAGTGGTTGTGGAAGAGGACTGAACGCCAGAACTGCTCCTGAAAGACGAAAGAGACCGAGGACACGGTGAGTTTAAACTGCGGACATCCAGTTTATTTAACTGCAAAGTATTTTCTGTTATTTTTCTTTCTCAAACATTCTGCTCTGACAGAAGACTGGACTTCCAGAGCTGAAAAGTGAACAAAACATTCTTTACTCAAGTCAGACTGATGTAAAAAGACTAAAAAAAATAGAAATCTATTAAAAAAAAATGCTAAATGTTTGATAACGTTAAGCTAACTGATGTTGTTTACTTATTAAGTAAATTGTTATTGGACAACATTTTAATATTTGATGTATTTTTATTTTTATTTTGTTAATTTAATTTAAAATCCTTTCAGATTTACATCATTATAAAATAACAGATACCAAATTTAAGGTCAAATATGTCTAATGTGCTTAATGTTATGTTTTTTCTCTTCATTCTGACTGAGTGAGACATTAGCAAGCTTTAGTTTTGTCAGCAGGTTCAGTTTAGTTAAACACCAGTTTCACCTGCCTGTTATATTTTAGTCACTAAGCAGAAACTAGATGGAAATTTTATGACGTGTAAAACTCCTTTATTTACTCAGATCAGTTCAACAAAAAGCTGCAAACCTCTGAGGAGGAATCACAACAGATTACAAGCAAACTTAATGAGGCCTTTTAAATTAAAATTTCATAAAAGAAACTCTGTATATTAAAGCCCCGGTGAGCAAACAACATGCCTTCATCGTATCCGAGAGTCATTAAGCTGCTGGAAAGTGTTTCATGTGTGCAGACGAGCGGATGGATTTCAGTCTGTTTGCAGCAGAAACTGGTTTAACCTTCACTAAAATATGAATATTTATTATATTTCACTGCTCTTTTCCACAGACTGTTAGAAGGAAACTGTTTCTGTGCAGGTCATGTGGTTCGTTTTACCTCCATCTGTCCTTTTTCTGTGGCCGTCTGACACAGAGGCAGCTTGAAGGGCAGGATGGCCACAGCAGGTCTGGGCAGGGTGGGGGGATACCTGGAGCCTTTACAGGGAATACACCTGACGGGACGAGAGCAGACTGGATTCAGCAGAGGAAGAAGCACCTCAGGTGAAATTATCAAGCAGCAGGAACAACAAGATAACATCAGAGTTACTCAAACTTTCAGCCAGCAACAGGCTTCAGTCGATTTCAGCATTTTTGTAAATTAGAGTCGAGTTTTAAACTGCTTAAAATATCCAACATAATAAAAACATACTGATTTGTAGGGGTGTAAATTATCAGTTTCATGACGATACGATACTATATCGATTCTTTGGACGAGGATACGATATTTGCCGATATCACAAAGTCTGCCACGATTCGATTTCGATTCGATTCGATCAATTTAAGACGATATTATGTGCACATTTAACACAGATCTACGTAATTGATCTGCAGCAATGCTAACGCTAGCATGAAGGTCAATACTGTGTTTCTTTTCCCGGCCAAGTTTGTTGTGTTTCCTGAGTATTTTATCTCATAAAGACATTTCTTGCATATCGCACGTGTTTTGTCTGTTGACCCGTCTTTCCTGCAAAATCCAAAATATTGCCACACAGCTGACTTATTCCTGGGGGGGGGAGTAAATCTCGTCATCCTCTTCACCTTGGCTGCTTGCCGCTTGCATTGTTTGAAACTTCAGAACGAGGCACAATTGGGTGAAACTGTGAAACGGGTATGCATTCGGAATTTCAAAATAAAGGCTTATCTTAAAGGTGACGATATTTATCGATATTTTGAGTTTCCATCCATTTGATTGGATCGTTGCTTAACAAATCGATATATCGATCCAGATCGATATATCGTTACACCCCTACTGTCGACTAGAAATTGTGAATTTATTTAAACTGTGTTTCATTGTCACCATTTTGAGCTGCAAAGGTACAGCGTCACAATCGAAAGGCATAAAATATCACCATTCAAAACAGCATGTTCAAGTATTGATATAAGACATGAATTTAGTCCAAACACATGTAAGGGGGTGTTGTTAGGCTCCAGAAACCCCCCCACCAGGCTAACCTGAATGTGAAAGCTGCATGTGTTTCTTGCCTACGTAACACTGAGATTAAAAAGACGTTTCACTCTGTGTTTGCTGCCACGCTCGAGGTTATTTATGTGCCCACAACACGCAGCTTTTGCCTCACAGCCAAACACTCTTTACGCTTTGTCATCACTGTAAACAGCAAAACACAGACGTGAAATTCAACCTCGTTCAAATTTGGTGGTAAGGAAGGAAGATTAGAACGAGGGAGGAGGACGACTGATGGGGAGGAATAGATGTTTAAGTGTAAATCATCCTTTTTCTTTCTTCTCTCGTCTGTTAATGTGTGCTATGAGAACAGAGGGAGGCCGGATTGAATAATTCATCTTCATTTGCTGCTTTTTAACATCTTTGTTTGTTTTTTTTTTACTGCATCCAAAACATATTTGTTGACAGCGTTGTTTGTTAAAGCTGCTTTTAACCTCGGCGTTTTATGCTTTGCTTTGATTGAGCGACATGTGAATAAAAACAAAAGAAAAAAAAAGGAAGGCAGCATTATTGAGCACAACGCTCTGCCTCTTCACGCTCGAGTATCTCCGTTTTTACAGCGCTCTTAACCAAAAATGTTGGTTATTACATTTTATTTAAGAAGTGCACCATCAACAGAGTTTCTGCTGCTTCCCTGCAGACCAGATAACCTGCACTGATGTTTTCTTCTACCTTTTCTTACGTCCTTGGTGGTGCATCTTTGCTGTCTGGGACAAATTTCACTGCGAGTGCAATAAAATGTATCTTAATCTCAAACAGCTACGACCTGAGTTTCTATACAGCAGCTCTTCCATCAGAGTGAGTGAATGAGGCTTTATCGCTTGCGAGTTCACACACTGCGGCACTGGAAGTGCAGGTAGACGGATAACACTGAAAAATGTGACAGATATGGTTGATAAATTACAAGGCTATCAGGGTTTCAGCATCCATGCACTTAAGAGAAAGCATCGCTGGCTGTTGCAGCTTTATGACGGGCTTCCAGGAGATAAACTCCCCTGGCAGCCATATTGAAGGTCGTCACATCTTGGAAACAATGTGTTTCTGCATCGCTGGTTAAAGTTGTCAATCAAATATAACAGATGGAGACTACTCGTATGTTTGCAACCGTGGCTAACAGCCTCTATCGGTACGCTGCAGCTAAAGGGGTTAAAAAAATAGCATTTCAATCTCTAATTCATAAATCTGATATCTTAAGCAAAGACATTTTAATAGAGGAATTGATTAATTGGAACTGATAAATGCAACATTTTTCCTGTAACAAGCTAACCAAAATAAAGCTAAATAGCCTGTGTAGCTAGCATAGTGAGCGTTCAATAACATACATATGACACTAAAACAAGAGTGGCACCACTGATGTAAAAAGGAGAGCACAGATTCATTACTCAAAGAAATACACCAGTAACACAATCTCTAAATACTCTATTACAAGTAAAAGTACTGCACCCAAAATCCTAGTTTGAGTATTTAACAACAAGTTACACCTTAAGTATGAAATGTGAAAAGTGCTCATTCTGCAGGAAAAGGCAGCTGTAACTGTTAAAACATTAAATCTGACATTACTAGACTGTTTTCTCTGATGCATTTGCATGTTAGCAGCATTTTAGCATCGTAGCTGGTTGAGATATTTTCATTTCAGGCAGTCCGGCGGTTCATGTTCTCAGTCGGCCCCTGTGTGAATGATCATGACGTGATTAATGAGGAGGAAAAACAGCTACACTGAGTCCCACTCAGCACGTCCACGTTGAGATTGTTTAGAAGATTAAAAGTGTATGTTTATGCAGCGTTGTTCTGTTGTTATTATCAGCTAAACACTGCAATGATTCAATGTAATGTCTGTGTAGAACGAGGCAAAAGTCACTGAATGTGTCGCCAAAGTGGGAACAAAACCTGCATATGTTCATTAAAACACAACGAAATGTTCTGAAATGCTGTTTAAACTTGTAAAAGTTGGTTTAACTTGTGTAATATTTTATTTCATATACACTTATTCTTTCATTTTAATCATTTTAAAACTTTGCTAAATTGGTCAAAGTTATTTTTAACTCAGGAAAGTTTAAATTGAAGGACAGACTGGAGGGAAAGCTCGGGGCAGATCCAGGATATGCTGGTGGAATAAAATCTCACTTTTGGACACAAACTGAAGAAGTCCTGGAGGAAGCTGTCAGGAAAAAGCTTTATCTACTTTAGACTAGAAAACAGAGGACTAGAGGAACTAAAAAGGCTTCAGTTTCACTTTATTAAACCTCCATATTTGCACCCGCAGTAAGCTGACGGTGTGGATGTTTCATCAAATTAAATTTACACTTTTATTCATCCATCTGTAAGTCTGTTTTCTGCTCTGCTTTCCCTGTTTAGACCTACACCGACTGAGTAAACAAGAAAACAAAAAAAGGTAAATGAATAAAAAGTTTAATTTCCACTTCAGGAAACATCCTCGTTCACAGCAGCAGCATCACCTCTCCTCAGGATCTGGCTCTTCATCACCCTTCCTCCTTTTTCTTCTTAATAGTTTTGTTTACTGAAGTTAAATTCGACTCCAAATTGACACATCTGTGTCATTTTCATCAATGCAGCTGTGCTGTTTACGTTGGTGGCAGATGGCCTGAATCATTTCGGTTCCCTGTGAAATCAGAGATGAATGCGAGTTGTTTTCCTTTCGGTTCCTTTTTCCCTCCTCACTCCTCGTTCTGTCACAACTTATCTCCTTCACGTAGCTGATGAGTCTAAGCAGCAGAGCTCGGAGCAACGAGATAATTGTCACTCCTCTTTCTATACACCCACATACAGCCTGTGTGTGTTTGTGTGTGTGTGTGTGTGCGTGTGTGTGTGTGTGCACTGGGGAACTGCAGGCCTTGTGGCAGTCTCCACTCATTGTTTAGTCTGCCATAATTAGCAGACTTCTCCAACACACACACAAACCCTGGGAGCCCAAGTCCCTCTTCACTTGTTACCTTGTAAAGACTTGCTTTTTTTCAGCTTTAAAATATTGTTAATACCTGGAATGTTGCTGTATTTTCTGCCCCCCCACCCCCCCCACACTGTGCAGGTCATTAGTAAGAGCAGAGTCCTGCAGATGGAGGAACATCAAAGAGTCTCTCATGTTGAGCAATCGACTGAATCCTCTCAGATCTCGGAGAAACATGCTAATCAATAAGGAGCTACTGCTCGGCACGAGAAAACAGAGAGGAAGGCCACCGTTTGTATTCGTTTCTGTACAGCAGGACGTTCTTCTTCCAACACAGCTCTGCTTACGTCCGATCCTGGAGTGCCTCGTCACTGGATCTCCAGATATCATTCAGTAAATTAATTTTCTTTTTTTAGCTGAATGGATCGTCCGAAGCTGCTCCTCCCTCTGCGAGGCCGTGAGCACCATGATGAAGCACCATGATGAAGCACCATGATGAA
>JAPZDV010000001.1:22908115-22937717 GCA_029814665.1 Acanthurus lineatus
CAGAACGAGGCGCAATTGGGCGGAAACTGTGAAACGGGTATGCGGTTGGAATTTCAAAATAAAGGCTTATCTTAAAGATGACGATATTTATCGATATTTTGAGTTTCCATCGATTTGATTGGATCGTTGCTTAACAAATTGATATATCAATCCAGATTGATATATCGTTGCACCCCTACTGATTTAATTATGAAATTTAAGCTGACATCACATGAGCAAGTTTAAACTGTCTGCGTGTTGATTATTATAGCAAAAAGAAAACCAACAGTGATTTACCTGCTTTAGAAAATTGAAAAAAGTTATTTATAAAATTTCTTAATGATCAGAACAAAAAAACATTTTTTAACAAGCAAAACGTCAGAAACTGGAGATTAGAAACACCAGAGATGTCACAAACATATTCAACTAACTTCTCAGATGTTAAAGTCTCATGACGACAAAAACAGGAAGGTGGAGAGGTCAAAGTTCACCTGAGCTGCTGAGGGTTCTCGTGCACTCCGACCACCCAGTAGTGGTCTGATTTGCTTTTGCATGTCTCTCTGGTGTTACACACCGGCGTCCACGTGTTGCCGAGAGAACGGTTCAGCATCCGGACGACTCCGTCTGAATCCACGAAGCACGGAGTCCCTGAACAACCAAAACACTGTCAGACCGTCAGCTTAAACACACACACACACACACACGAGGGTTTAAATGCAAACAATCTGTTTTTTTGTTTCTGTTTTTGACAGACTGACCCTCAGCAGTGAATCCCAGCCAGGACAGGTAGGACCTTCGTGACAGTGGGAGGGGCTCTCCGTTGATGAGCTGCCTCCTCCTTCGCCCGAGCTGCAGCAGCTGGACACCCAGAGCCTGTTCTCCATCGAAACCTGTGGCTGAGGACGAAAAGGAGACACGAGCACCAACGTGAGGCCTCGACGAAGCTTAAAGACGACGAAGCAAACTGCTGTTTGTGACGCATCGATATTTCCAAACTGGACATTTTTTTGCATTTACATCATTTCTTCACAAAATAATTTTCACCTTTAAGCCAGAAGCTTCAACTTTCAAAGTGTTTTCCAAACAAAAAAAGCTGCAGATTAAAACATCACTGCACGTTACATCGTTTCAGCTGGTTTTAGTCGTTTCAGTGCATTAAGATCAACTTGCACAAACTCTTAAAGTCTGAGAAGTCATGACGTCATTTTGAAAAACATCTGCATACAGCTGGTTTTTATACATTTTAATTTGAGCTTTTTTGCATTTTAACACAATTATTTGTATTTTAAAGCTGGATGGATGTTAGAGAGATGAAGATTCTGCACATTAAAAGCACAGCAATCATACTGTCAACTGTGTGTGTGTGTGTGTGTGTGTGTGTGTGTGTGTGTGTGTGTGTGTCTAACCTCGGTGGTAGACGATGAGCAGCTGCTCTCCGTGTCCCACCATGCAGACCACCGGCCCCGGCAGGCTGAAGATCTCCCTCTGGACTCCGCCGATGGAGAAGAGGCGGAGCATCAGGGTGTCGGTGGCGACGGCGGCCCAGCCCTGACCCAGACACAGCGCCCTGGCGTCCTCGCCCTTCGGCAGGTCCACCATCCACTCCTTATTGGTGTCCCATGATGAGAAGTGGAGGCACTGAAGCTTGCTGAAGGTAGAAGAGCAGCAGGTTTAAAGATTCACTGAAAGAAATGAAGAAGAAACTCAAACCGGACAGAAGGCGGTTTACCTGGCGAGCTCGTCCGTGCTGGGGCAGGCCAGCAGCACGGCCTCCTGGGAAAGATCAGCCATGGTGTGACCCAGCGAGTTGGTGAGGTGGATGGCGTGGTGCACGGCCGTGTCGTGGAACTCCACGTCGATGGCGTTGTCTTGCTCGTCGTTGTAGCCTCGAACGATTCCGACAGAGTTCCACATCTGAGGAACAACGTGGCGTTTTTATTTCCTGTTTCATCACGAGTCTTTGAGGTAATTTAACAACAGAGTAAAAGAAAAGTCAGCGTGTCTCACCATGAAGCGGTGTGTGAGGTGTGCGGGGGTGGAGCCCGGCTGAAAGGCCTTCTGGGGCGGTGTTGGCAGGGGTCCCTCATAGACGGGACGCAGGGGCACCAGGGGGGCAGCTGCAGGCCCGACGGCGCTGCCGGCGTCGTCATCGTCTCCGAACTTGTCCTGACCGAGTCTCAGCGAGCCGGTGTCTGACAGAGGACACGAGGATGGGACACAAAAATATTAAATCAACTTCTTCTCTGTTCATTTACACACAGATTACACAGAGCCGAGGGGATTAATCTATTGAGATTTAATCTGATTATCTGTTAATTATTGGAGTCATTTTATCAAGCAGAGCGGCAAAAATCAAGTTTCAGCTTCTCAAACAAGAAGAAATGCAGCTTCTCTGCTGTTTGTTACTGTAAATTGAAGTTTTTAAGATTTGGTTTTAAAAACAAAATCCACTATTTTCTGGCTTCAAGATTAAAAGAGTAATAATAATAATTATTATTTAAGAGCTGCAGCCTTTGATCCCTACTGTTCACCTTGTTTATGTTTTTGGCATCATAAATATCTGTTCAGTTATATTTCATACTTGAAGCTTTAGTTATATTACACTCTCACACTCTTTTCTATATTTTACTGCAGGAAAACGATTTCCTGAAAAAAAGAGCTGATTCTGCTCAGGTAGTTTGTTTTATAATAAACTAAATGTTGTTTTCTCACTCATTTAATCCACACTTTCTCTCTCCTCCCTCCTTTTGAGCGGCTCTTTCACTCACCCACAGAGTTCTCGTCGTCCAGGATCGCCCCCCTGTTCCTCACCCGCCCCGTCGAAGGCATGAGGTAATCGTCATCATCGTCGTCGTCCCCGGCGACAGCGACGGGCTTCTTCACCGGCGAGTTGGTGTCGCTCAGCCCTTCGTCCATGAGTCTGTCATCGTCATCATCGAACAGGTCGTCGTAGTCTTTGGCTGTTTTTGTTTCCGGAGCCTCCTGAAGGTTCAGTGATGTTTAACATTAAAATAAGAAGCATTTTTTTTACTGTTTGCATTAAAATCAACAAGACGATGTCGATGAATTTAAAGGATCCAACAGGCTACAATAATTCATCAGCTGCTCTGTCACGTCTAAACTGACTTTAGTAAACGACATATTTGCTAGTTAGCTACAATCAAAATGACTCCGAATGCAGCTGAACTGAACAAAAACCAATCAGAGCATCAAAATGTTTGATGCTGTTTGAGCAGCTTTTGGTTTGAGTTCTTAAATTACAGCCAAACAGTAAACTTAAATGTGTTTCTGAAAAGAAAAAGTAAAAGATTCTTGGTTCATGTTAATCAACATGTCTTAGTTTTACAGTTTGATCTTTGTTTTGTGAAAATTGTTTCCCCAGAAGTCACAGAAACAAGAATCAGGTATAAGAGACGTGACAGTGAAGACAGACGACAACATAAAACGTCTTTACTTTGAACCAACAATTACAGACAAAGCTGAGTTAAAGACACTAACTTAATTCTAGGACAAGTTGAAGTCGTATCTCAGATATTTTAATGTGTAAATGTTGCATATTATTCCTTTAAATCCGTGTTTTCAGGGCGGTACCTTGGTGTTGGTGTCGGTGTTGGAGAGGATGACTTCGTCCAGCAGCCCCAGGCGTCCCTCTGTGTCGGTGAAGGCGATCTGCCTGCCTGACGGGCTCCAGGCCAAACCGCAAACCGTGAAGCCTTTTTCATGCTTCTGTCTGCAGGAGATGAGAAAAATTTAACTGTTAAGACCCTGAACATCCACTGTTCCTCTTATTAACTGCACAAGCATTCAGGTTTCCTTCATATCTGCCTTTCAAGCACTGAGGCCACAGTTCAGGATCATTAAAAACAGTTTTGACACGAGCATGAAAACACACAGAGTTTCAGCATCAATACAGAAAAGTTTTGCAATAAATCTTAACGTACCTTTCTACACACAGTTTGCTGTTTACGTCCCAAATTGTCAGCGAACCTCCGACGCTGCCGGCAGCCAGAAACCGACCACATGGAGAAAAGGCCACAACGTTGATCGGCTGTAGAGGAAACTGAGAGGAAGAAGAATAAAGAGAAAACAGAGCACTGAAAGACTGAACCTTCAGTTCTGATGATGGTTTCAGTAAATCTTGATTAAAAGGCATCAACTCACCGCCTTCCATATGTATTAAGATCAGTTAGTTTAGGGTCAAACAACAAAACTGGAACCCAAAATACTTGTTAGGATTGTTCCTCTGGAAGTTACTGGCTCTCAAAAATTTTAACACCTCAATTAATTAAATTAATTAGTTTAATAACCTCCTCCACAGACTTAACAGTCCTCATTAATTCAGTGTCTAAAGTTTGGTCAGGATGAGCAAAAAGAGGAGAGGTTAAGAAGCAAACACTTAAATCTTTTGTTTTTACCGATTCAAAAAATTCCACCTTAATTTAATTTCACAGCAGGTTACAGAAAGCTGAAATTGTTTCATTCATCAGATAAAAAATTCACAAAAGTTATTTAACTGTATGGTAAACTCCAAAGTCTGTCACTATGTAGTTTCCAAAGTATGCAAAGTAAATTATTTATATCTCCACAATACTTCATTAAAGTGCTGAACGTGACGGTGTCTCCACCTGAATCTCACCTGTGTCAGCAGATCATCGGTCAGCGTGCTCACGTGATCCCAGGAGCCTCGTTCGTACAGGTGAACCTTCGTCTCTACAGGAACAGCTAAAAACTGAGGGAATAAACAGATAAGTTCATGTTATTTCAAACTGAGGAGATGAAGATGCAACATAAAACACCAGGTTCTGCCAGTCCAGCACCGAGTCACTGACCTTCGCCGTCCTCGGCTGCCAGGCGAGTCGACACAGAGACTTTGCATTACTGACGTCGTTGGTCTTCTGCAGCAGAGGCCAACTGATCACCTGAGTCTGAGCGGACACAGAACAAGTCAGACTGACAGAGTATTTTTAAAAAATAATGTAAAAGTTGTGTTTATAAAGTTTTCCAGCATGAGGCGCTAAAACGCTGACAAACCTGCTCCTCAATGTTCCACACAACGACGAAGCCGTCGCAGCTCGCAGACGCCTGAAGAGACAGAAAAACAAAATGTGTGTTTGTTGTTTTTGAGTAAAAACTGTCTGACGTCTTCTCAAAAAGCTGAAGTGTGTAAATTTTACTGAATTATCCACAAAAAGAGCCTTAAATTTATTTGGATTTTCTGTTTAATCAAATTTCAGACCAGATTTTTCACAAAAAAATCAGCTCACAAACATTTAACATCCACAGAAAAAAAGGTTCACCCACCAGGAACTCGTCTTTGGGGTCAAAGGCGACACTGAGGACAGGAGCCTCGTGGCCTCTGAGTGTTTTCTGTCGGCTGCTGTCCGACACCTCCACCACCTTCAACATAAAGTCACTGAGAAAAAAACAGAGAAACTGAGGATAAATTTGTGCAGGGAACTTATGTTCACATGAAAAAAGGCACATCCAAATCAATGAAACAAGTGAAGCAAAATAACCCTCACTTCCTCCGACGTCTGCGCCAACAGCCGCAGATTGTCTGAATTTTTTACAATCAATATCACAACAGGAATCACCGGATGACAACAGCATCAATAAGGCGCCATGCTCTCTGCATTTATTGCTGTGATAAACCTGCTCGGGGTAAATCAATTCTGGTGGCAAACAGACGTTTATCTCCAATCAGGACTAATCATAAACCGATCCAGAGTGCTGCGCTGCCTGCGAGCTGCAAATATCATCCAGGTACACAGATCCGTGCAGCTCAATCTGTGCTGGAACAACAATTCTGCACCTAATGAGATCACAGGGCGATTCAGTCATAGTTTACAGGACAGTGAACGCAGCAGATGCGTTTACGCACGACGGCGTCAGCAGCCACCAGATGACAGCGAACATGCACCGTTTTATTAAGTAAAGGTGACATTCACTCATCTTTCAGCCTCGGTTCCTCTGTGGCGTCACGTCAAAGATGAAAGAGGGATGAATGAATAAAGCTGCCAAGTAAAATTAACAAGCAAAACCTTTTACAGTTTCAATTTGGAAGAAATTTTCTCTGTATTTTTTCAATGTATCATGCAGAGTTTGGCCAAAACTACATTTGATTTAATAATTATAAAAACGCCGCATATGTAAAAATCCAACGTCACTAAAGATGATTAGCGCTGATTATCTTTGAATATGGAAAAGGAAATACACATTAATTAACACATTATTTTATGTTAAAAGCACAAACTGTCTTCTATACAATACTGTCACATCTATGAAGACGTTTCTAGACCTAAATATTTTATTATTATTATTATTATTTTATAATTCATTCCTTTTGTGGAGCCCTGCTTTTTATATAAAATATAAATGTTCTGGATGGTTTTCAAATACAGAAAATACACACAGAACATTTAGCTCAGTTTGTGGAAAATAAAGACATAAATTTGTATTTTCTATGAATATCAAGATCTCCATTCAGCCTGAAAATATTTAAATATGATTTAAGGTAAATATCTCTGAATCATCTGAAGCAAAAAGACTGAAAACTTGACCAAAGGCATCATCACTGTACAAGACAGAAATGCAGATTTTAACTGGAATCGAAGAGAGGAGTCGTTTTCTTCCAGCTGTTTTTCAAGAGTTACATCACCACTGTCATGTCTACCTGGATCCAGCTGCCACTCTCGAGCCGCTGCTGTTGAAGGTCACATGTGTGGCGTTGGTGGTGAAGCGGGTCAGGATGCCGTCCGGATCTCCGTCAGGAAACGTGTGGATCTGCACTGTGTTGTTGGAGCTGGCCGTCACCAGCTTGTTGTTCTGTGGAGGAAAAGATCAAACCTCAGTCCATCACACGCCGTCTCAGTAGAAATCAAACATTATGAGTCAGGAAACAACTTGATTTAATCAAAAGGAAGCTGGTGACCAACCTTGAGAGCCAGGGAGTAAACCTTCTCCCCGACGGTGATGAACTTTGGATCGTCATCATCTAAACTCTCAAATATCCGAACATCTCCATCGACTCCGCAGGTCACAATGAACCTGAAGAGAAAACACGTTTTCATAGCTCATTATCACATTGTGATTGTTTCTGTGGCCTTTTAGCTGAAATAACCTGCTGTATATCTATGTCTTTCTTTCACCTGGCAGTGAAGCTGCTGATTCAGTCTGTGATTGAGATGATTCAGTTTGAGAATATGTGTTTACATTTCAATTTGTTGTGCAGTAAACATGTGTGAAGTAGATGCTTTTTGAAAGACCACATGAACCACAGACTATATAGGTTAAAGATGTTCAAATCATACAGTTTAGATCACTTTTATCTTAATGTTACGTATCTGAACGTAAACCAATCCATGATAATGTGTGACTTACTTTCCAGAGTCATCGAAGCAGACCTCGGTGTGTCCTTCAGAGTGAACGAAACGCGTCGTTTTTCTCTCACAAGGCATTTTTCATGAGACACGAGACTGAAGGACACAAAACAAACACAGTGATCGATACGTGAAGCTCAGACTGACATAACAATATAAACCTGTGAGACAAATCTGTGAAAAACAAGGATCTTCTGTCCTGTCAGTGTTTCCAATTCACTAGTTCTTAGCTGCTGTGAGCTGAAGAGTCGAGCTAAAGCTAACAAAACAACCAGTGTACACGAAAGTTAGCTTGCTATGCTTCAAACTGTTTCAAACTCAAAGGTCGGATCAATAAACGATGTTTAAAGCGTGACACGTTAAATAAAAACGAAACAAATAACTTATTTTATTTCCTCTAAGTTACAAGTAGTGACTCCAGAAGAGAGAGAAAGTATGACAACTTACGAGCCGGTCTTCTTCTTCTTCTTCTGGATCTCCCGCGCTGCGTTGAAAATAAGGAAACGCAGCGTCACAACTCCCGCCTGCTACGTCATGACGTCAAGTATCATAAACCCCGCCCACATCCGAGCCATGAGTCAGTCAGTCTTTTTTTAAAAGAGGATCTGCGCTGTTTCTGCACAAATCTTAAATAAATAAGCGGCATGGTGCAAAATATTAATACATTTTATTGTTGTTTAAAGCTTATTGATGAGAAATTTGTGAAGTTCTCTAATATTTAACTTTTTTAACCTTCATTAAAACTTCTTTCTTAAATAAAATGACAAAATTATTGGCTCCAAAGTGTACTATAATAACAAAAAAACCCCAAAAAACTACATAGTATGCAACGGGACGTATTTCAAAGTATAGTAGAATACAGGAATATAATTATCGCTCACTTTAATGATGGGTTTATTAATCAGTAGTAGTTTATTTGTCACTGCTGTGTGATGTGAATTTTTTACTTGAGAATAACACGTAAGTAGTACTTATGATAAGTAAATGTAGCTCAAAATTCAAATTACGTGCAGTGGAAATAATTTTTCCTGTTGTTTACTGGTGTCAACATTTGCACCTTAGACCAATTTTTTAAGAATGAAAAATCATCTCCATGAGACAGAACTGAGGTCAAGAGGTCAAAAACTGGCCAGGAAATAAATAATCACCGATCGATGCTAATGCCTTAAATAATTTAATTATTTATTCATTCAAGTAGCTATTAAAAATACAGTATATGTACTTATTGGCTGTAAGGCTGCCAACCTGCCATTTGCTGGCGGTCCACTCGCCTGTTTGATCTGCATCTCAGGGGAGAATTTGATTAGTGCAACAGGAAGTACTCTGTTTGCAGACGGCTGGGTGTCTATATATTACATCACTGAAATATAATAATACACAAAAATCATGAAGAATAAAAGTGCAAACATGCACAACGAGCTTCAGTTCTGCTTCATGTGTTTTAGGTTACACACGACCGTATGAAACAGTCATGGATGAACTCAAAACCTTTAAACTAACCTCTCATTCCTGGGTTTGAATATCAAATGTATCATGAATCTATGTAACACTAGATGTTGGCTTCGAGCCGCTGACAAATGATGCTCGCTAACTGGATCATACACGAAAACATGAATATTTCATGCATGTGGTTCAGGACAATCAATAGCTGTGGCTCCAGACTCTGTCCATTGACGTGCAGTCAGTCAACGGCATCAAACACAAAGATAGAATTTGCCTCTTTGGCCGACAGATGCTCTGGATCTTGATCACATCTGGTGAGTTGGTACTGACCTTTGATACAGTAAAGCAACTGACAAGAAGCAAATCTTTAAAAAAAAATGGTTAAAACTGAAACAACTTAAGCTAAAACATCCTGACTTTTGTTATTAGACATATTAGTATAGCTATATTCAACATAATTAAGCTAGAAAGAATGTTTTTAGACACTATTAGACACTCTCTGCCTGATATATTTGCACGTCTTTTAAACTCCACATCATGTTTTCTGTAATAAAAGACTTCTCTACATGTCTAATCTGAGAGCCATGCTAAGTAATATGACTGGACAACTGAGTTTTATTGGTAAAATCAGTGTTTTTACCCTAAAAGTAGGAGAAATGTTCTGTATTTGAGGTAAATTAAATCTCCTTTAGGGATAAAAATAACATGGCTATTTGAGCTGCTGCTTGACGCTCATGTTCTCTGTCCTCTGTAACTGGAAACCTTTGCAATGTGGACGAATTTAATTGCTACAGAAAAAATACTGCAACACCAGGATCCAGAAACTGATGTGGCCATCATTTTCTTCCTCTTCAACAAGAACATGTACATATTTTTCATAAAAAAACGCCAAATGAGTCTTCAGCTGTGGGCAGATGTCTCTGATTTTTGACCTTGAAGCAAAACTCATAGTTGTTGTGAGATTGTCTAAGTGAACTGTGGCTAATTTTAAAGGTTTAAAACTGATATTTTCAGTCTCACTTTTGTCTAATGTTGCACTAGTTTAAGAGCAATGAGCCAACATTGTAAACTTTGCAGATCAAAACCAGCTCTGTATCTGAACTGAAACAGAAAAAATTAAATAGGTTCCCTTAATGAAAACACCAAAGTGGAGAAAAGAACAAAGTTCAATAACCGAACGGTCAATTTGTCAGTTTTCAGGCATGTAGATGTACAATAACGATATCTGACATTTTCCGATGAGAACAAACTTTTTCTTGTTTTTAAACCAAATGGCTGTATGATGAATATTTCATGCCCTGCTTTGTATTCACACACATCACCCAAGGACAGATTTTTTAAACTGCTGGATGGAGAAAGAGAGAGAGAGAGAGAAGCTGAATGACACATGAATCAATCGAAAAAAAAAAATTTGAATTGCACCCCGATTATGGGGAGAAATTGTCCTTTTATTTCATGTCCTTATCTCTCCATTTGCTCTGCTGAAGCGTTGGCATTTAGAGGTGTCCTCTGCAGAGAGAGCAGTGAATTGTTCTTCAGAGCGATCCTTCAAAAGAAGCATTTTCCATACCATTAGCCTGTCTAACTACGACACAGATAAGCAGGTTCAGAAATGACAAAAAAACCTGAGAAACAGTCGTACCAACAAGGCAGCGTACATGGCATTTATTGATTTTGTGTATCAGTGTGGTGAATACAACATATACCTCGAGAGGGAATCACAGTGTTTCGAATAATTTAGAATAATATTCAGTGTACTTTACAGGACTCCATCAGGTCGACAGTCATTCAGTGCTGCAGAGGCACAATTTATATTTAAATACTAATTTTAGGAGCTTTTAGCTTTGTTAAAATGATGTAGAAACAGCAAAAACAGTGTTAGGACAAATTAATAACACAGGAGGAATCCTCTCTGTGGGGTTGTGCTGCCATCTTGTGGCTGCAGAGAAAAATGCAGCCTCAATTAGAGGCAGTTTAGAGACTAAAAGAGATGAAATGTGAGATGTTTCTTCATCACCAGTGTCTATTTTTTGTCATTATATGTCACCAAAAACCTTTTTTTTGTGCTGCAGAGAAAAAGTCAAGCTGGAAAAACAGTCCTTTCATCTCCAGTTTGCTTTCAGCTTTGCCATGAGAAGGTTAACGTGGTCAGTCAGGTGCACAATCTTCTCAAAGTATTTGAAAATATAAAAAGGTTTCAGTTGTGTGATCATTTGGATTAAAACAGTGTGTTTTTAGTTAAATAGCAATGTAGGAAATAACTGCTCTGCACCACAAGTCTACACATTTTGCTATAATGGAGAGTTAATGAAGAATTTATAACGTTTGGATAATACTGCTTGCAGCTGGAGTTTAAATGCCTCTATGCCTTTCCAGCACTATGAGCGCAGGACCAAAAACAAAAAGTTTGGTCTCAGAAAGATCAGTGAAAGGTGCAGTTCCTCTACTGGCCACGAGAGATATTACACGTCCACACACCTTGATTGTATGGAAGTCAATGAGGAAAATGCTCCAAGAGTCAACATTTCACTAAAAAACCCAATGTTTCTAAAACTTTACTTGAAAGTCCTCACTCCATTAAGGATATTAAGGCAAAAAATTGGGGGCATTTGCTTAATTATTGTCTTAGTGTACCACAGTCAGATGTAGTAGTTGCTTTCTTGTCCCATGTTCTTCATCCTTCATGTCTACCAGCTCTCAAGATCCATTTTTAAAACCATCCCTTGGTATTGAAGGAGATAAGAGCTGTTGTGTCCCAGCGTTCCTTCAGTTTGTGGATTCACTGAGAAATCTAATGATCCTTTGTAAGTTTGTTTGTTCTCTCACTTGATGCATCAAGATCAGCAAATATCTCTCCAGTTCTGCACCTTTTAGACCTCAAAGATCTCCAGAAACAAAACTACTTGGAGTTCAATAATCTCGCCTCTTTGTCCAGAGAACCTGGATGTCTCTCTTTGGTGTGAGGCCTGCTGCAGACCGTCACACAGCACAGGCCCCGTCACACTTAATGTGGTACTGTCTCAGGTAGTCCCTGAGCTGAGGGGGCAGCGGCAGGTTGTCAATGCCCTGGTAGGTGGTGCAGCTGCAGATCACAGTCCTGCACAGGTGCTGGAGGGAGAACGGGAAGGTTCTGGACAGCGGCCTGGAGAGAAGGGGCTCGAAGAAGAGGCAGGTGGCCGGGTCGCTGTAGTGTCTCAGTAACCCCGTCACGCTGGGATCCTGGTACATGCACGGGTCGCGCACGTCGAAGCTGAAACGCTTGTTGTTCTGCTCGATCCGTGCGTGCAGGGAGCGGCTGTAGCGACGAAAGCTGACCGAGAAGAGGAACTCGTCCTGGGCAGAGTCTCGGAGCAGAAACGTCCCCTCAGGTTTGCCCTCCAGAAGCTCCTCCGCCTCAAAACGGTTCAACACACCCCAGTAACACGGGCTGTTGTTGATCTGGAGGAGATCTGGCACCAGGACGTAGTCGGTGTGGCCGCAGATGCCCTCTGCTCCACCATGAGAGCAAGAAGGATCCCAGTCCTCCAGACTGGTGCTTCCAGGCCCAGGAGAGCAGCAGATGTCGTCCCAGGAGAGAGGGGTCTGTGGCGGGGACGTGGAGGAAGACGAGACACTGGGTTTGAGAGGAACCTCCATGTCCTTCAGGGCACTTTGGTGGGAGGCGTGGTTCTTTATAAGGTGCCAACATCGAGCCAGTTCAGATTTGGGCGAGAAGGGACACTTGTCCTGCATGAGCTCCGAGACGTGGATCTTGCGTTTGGACCAGAAGAGCACCGAGAAGGGTCTGGAGGAGCCTGATGGATGGTGGTGACCGTGGTGATGGTGGTGATGGTGAGAGCGCAGAGGGAAACACTGACCCACGGCATCCTGGAACTTCTGCCGCAGAGACCGACGGGTCAAGGCCTTCCGGCAGACCACGTCAAAGTCCGAAGACGTCAGAGCGTCTCCGAGGGTGCTGCAGCTACACTTCCTCTCTCTCCGTCGCCTCGGACAGGATGTCGACCTCACGCCCAGCTCCTCCGTCCCCTCCGCCTCCAACCCACCGGGACTCGACCCGTTTCGTGAGCTCCGTGAGCGTTTCTTCCCCTTCCAGACGTAGCTGTCTGCACTCCAACTGCGGAGGCCACATTTAGGACGAGTGTCCGAGCCTCGTGACTTCTTCTCAGACATGACTGCTTCCTCTTTTTACTCTGAGACACACTGAAAAACAGAAGTCTGAGTTTTACCACAGTTACAGGACCAGGATTTGTATCATTAACATGTGAAAAATATAAAAAGAAGACATTTAAAATGTAATCTTGCAACCCCACAGATGAAAGAAACAACTTTTTTATCTGCTTTTGCTTGTTATTATTTAAAAAAAATACCTTTTAAGGTTTTAATCATTAAAACCTTTTTGTGCCAGACAGATTTTGGTTGATTGAGACTTAATGGTGCCATAAATAACCTCCTCAGATCATTCAAAACACACTCTGACTAAGAAAAAGACATTTTCAAGAACTTTCTCTAATCTGTGTTTGAAGACTTCCATCTAATCGTTTGTCACGAGACTAAGAGGCTGATGTTGAGTCCTGCTGATGTTTTCTGATCATCTCCAGTGGCAGGAAATCACATTAAAGACTGTAGAGTTCAGAAACAGCCCGGAAACGAAAAAAAAAAAGGATCATTTTCCGTAAAAACCACAGAAATTGGTTTAACGTCTAATCAGGCGATAGACTTTTTTTTTTCTGGCTTCATTCAGAGGAAAAACGAGAAGAAAAAGATCCACTAAACTGCAACCAAAGCTCTCGTTTTAACACTTCAGTCACGGTGATATTTATACTCAGCTGCAGTTTGCAAAGAGACGACTGCTGACAACACAAAAACGACAGTGTGATTAAAGTGAGCAGACTGAGAGCAGCAGCAGGAGGTTTAACACCACAGGCTTAATGAAAGAGATTATCTTACCTTTGCAAACAGTGTCAGAAACTCGGCTCCACGTCCATGTTCAGGGCACGTTAGCGGACATGTGTGTGTGTGTGTGTGTGTGTGAGTGACCAGCCTGCAGCCTCTCCAGCTCTTACAGCCAACAGACTCTTCTGCTTCCTATATAATCATGATGCCAAATCCCCACGGGTGGGGGAGGAGAGGGGGGGGCAGCAGTTTCCTCTCGGCCAGGGCCGGGCCTGAATGAACCAGTGAGGGGAGGTGCAGCGAGGTCGAGCAGGGAGAAGTGGGTGGCTGTGGGTGGGTGGGGTGGAAGGGGAGGTTTGTCTCAGGTTAATGGCAGCGAGCCGTCCTCCTCCTCCTCCTCCCCCTCCTCCCCTCTCTCTTACATCTCCTTGACACATCCATTGATAGATCGTATCTCCAAAAGAAGAGAAAGATAAAAGATAAACCAGAGCAGCCGGAGAGTGCTTTTTCATTCACAAAGTGGATTATTTCTGCTTGTAATTCCATTTCTGCATGTTGATTTGAGTTTGGGGGTCAGAGCTTAACTTCAACCATCAAAACACATTTAATGGGGAGATTTTAAATCTGCTTAAGTCTCTCTGTGGAGGACGCCGAACTACAAACAGATTATTCTTCGGGGTTTACCAGCAGCTTTTAACACTACCTGCTCTCTGTCTAATTAACTATTCAGTCCAATAGAGGAAACAACCGAGCGTTTTAAAAAAAGCTTCACTTTATTGACTGAGTAACCTTTGAGTTTCCCCGTTAAAACTTCCTGCAAGTGCTGCTGAAAGGATTCATCCGTCAAGGTGATGTCATGCACACAGCGAGCGAGTCAGCATGACATTTTGGAAGATCTATAATTCATGAAACAAATAGACTACATCTATCAGACAAATAATATTACTCCCAGCGGTTTAGTGTGTGTGTGTGTGTGTGAGTGTGTGTGTGTGTGTGCGTGTCCTTCCAGCTCTAACAGATAAAGAATAGTCATCAATAAATGCCTGACATCTCAGATAATGTAGTGACACTCAACTTCCTCTCAGCTGAATATTTAATGTTCCTCACATTATCACGCAGCCCAGCAGGAAGATAACGCAACACGTTCTGGCAAACGACCAGATCAATTTATCCGACTCCAAAAAACAAAAAAAAACAAAAGTGAAAGTGATGAACTGAAAGTGAACTGATGCAACAAAACTGTCTGAACAATGAAAACAAAGTCAGTTAGGTCCGACAAGTTAAAGCTGAAATTTATTGTGGCTCCTTTAAATTACAGTCAAACTGAAAATTATTAAGCAAAAGCAAATAGTGGTTAAAGTAAAAAAAAGTGATCTTTTTAGTTTAATATCTCAAAATCTAGATGAATTATCTATGAAAAAGTAATCTATAATCTCAAAAAAATATTTAAATGTTCCTGGAATTGACTAAAGTCCTAAAAAACTAATTTCTGTTCATTAAAATTTCAACCAAAAAAATCCCTTCATGCTTTAAAATAGCTTTTGTGTTACTCTTCTGTACCGTTCCACTAGTCTCCTATTTATACTGCATTTCTAAATTATATTGCTTGTTCATTTATCTGTTATTTATCACTAATTTATCTTTAAGTGATGCCCTATAGATTTAATACTCCTTTTACTAATAATACTAATACATTTCTTCATCCTGAGACTAAAAACCAATCATCGTATCTTAAACTTTTCCCTGTATTTTGTATTTGTATTGTATTTGAGCATGCTCCTCTGCTGCTCACCTTTTAATTCTGTATATAAAACACTAAACCTCTGCTTATTTTCTGTTTTCTAGCTACTGAATGCTGCAAAAGGGCAAGTTGTTATGAAAGGATGAATCGGTCATAAACGTCTGAAGCAGAAACTGATTCCCAAAGAGAAAAAGAGTAAATTTGTAAAGAAATGCCTAAAATTGATTCAGTGTATCTCATGCATTATATTTCATGCATTTTAGTAGAAAACATGAGCCATCAGCTCGATGATGCAGTAATGATACTGGAAGCCCCGCCCCCTTTTGGTTGATGGGATCGGTTCCTTTGAAGTGACGTATGAAACTTTTGTGGAAATCATCAAACGTGGTGCTGTCTTCTTATTTTGCTCCTGATGTGTTTTATAGCACATAAAAAAAGATATTCCATGCACATTTTTACAAAGTTTAAAACTTGATTTTCTTAAACAAAAACTTACTGTGCATTTAAAAACCAACAATTAAAAAAAAAAGAAGTAAAACATTTGATTACAAAACTACAAAAACACACGAGAAATGACACCAAAGATAAAAATTTACTTCCCGTCCACCCTTTGCATCAGTTGATCTACAGTGAGATTAATTTAATTGATTTCTTTTTGGCATGTCAGATCTTCTTAGAGTCATCTGCTGCATCATTACTTGTACTTAAAATATAATCTGATTACATCAAACAGAGACTACTGTTCCTAAGCAACACTCCCATCATCGTTTACAGATTCTCAGAAAGTCGCCGTTTACCGCTCTGTTCATGAAACATTCAACCTCCTCATCGAACGACAGCACAGATTGATCGGGTCGAATAATGGAAAGAAACACACACACACACACCCACACACACACACACACACACACATGTACAGTGTCAGGTGAAGCTCGAGGAGAAACACGTGTTTTAAAGTGGAATGAAACTGGAGCAAAAATCTAATTTTATGAACAGAAAAGAAAAATAAGTTTAAAATTTGTTATCCAAATGTCCAAAGTGTGTGTTTTTTCTGCAGTTACATCTTGTTTTCATGCATTATTGAACTTTAATTACATCAATCCACATTGATAACATTACAACAAACCACTTTAAGATAAAAACAGAGTTTGAGCTACAACTCAAACGTTTAAACTGATTCTAATGTTCTAATTTAATTTATTTTTTAGAGACGTAGTTTTGTGTCAGTGCTTCAAGTATACTGATGCAAACTGGGGGATTGTCATTGTGCATTACTGTATATTAGTAAAAATACACAGAGATTGAAAGTGGAAGAAGAAACAGAGAACAAAATCTGTGAGAGTCATAAAAGATGCTCTCTAAAGATGATAAAAATAACCTGCTTTGAATAATAATATGCGTCTGATAAGATCTTTCTGCAGGATGTTTGATTAACTTTTGAAGAATTATTCAGATCACATCTTCTCTCTCTCCTCCTCATTATAAAACCCAAAATCTATTACTGTGCAAAAGTGTTCATTTCAAAAAAGTTTAACCATCGGACACAAAATGTCTCAGAATTCATTCAAAGGTCTTTTCTCAGTTTATGTGACCTGGCGGCTTTTCTAGTTCACATTTGTGCAAATTGCGTATTGTTACAGTAAGTGAGGGTCCTTTTTAACAGTGAAGAAGTAATTAAATAAGTTTGTTTAACATAGCACCTTTTACAGCACAATGTCACAGCGGCTCAACAAATAAATTTCATAAAACATCAAACAATAAAACAGCAAAGAGAGCTAAAAGAAGAAAAACAGCAAATTATGAAAATAACAATAATGAAAGTAAAAATAAAATGCATATTACAACATCAGGTGAGACAAAAGCCAGTTTGAATAAATAAGTCTAAAGCTGCTTTTTGAAGGCAAAAGAAACTCAAGACTTATGGGATGCTGAAACGTTTTCATGAAGGTTGATGGTGTCTGTTTTCTCAGATGGTGCCGACTTACTATTTTCAAGTAGCTAAAACAGAAATATTACAAAAATTATTAGCTTCAAACTTCCTGCATAAGAACAAGAGTTTAACTGCATGTGCATGTAACAACAGCTATAACTCATCTTTTCTACTGTGGGTCAAAAACTTATCAATCAACCCTCAAACACACTTAAATAAATCTGTGTGTGGACATTTAAATGCCAACCTGTTTGAGTTTGTTAAGGTGAAGTTTCTCTAACGGCCACTAGGGGGTTAATAATTGTATTTTGAAGCGACTGAGAAAACGTCCAAATTTTTGGAGGAAATAAAAAATGAATAATTTTTATTTTTAAGTGTCTTTTGCTTGTTTCATGTAATATAAAACTATAAAACTTGTCTTGTGGTAAATTTTAAAATCGTTATTTCATTAGAAAGAAGATGTTTCCTTTTGAGATGTTTGATGTTTGCTGCTACAATCAGCCATGCAAATTATCGCTCACTTGAGCTCCAAAGCTCTGAATTTTGCCGACTTGCTCCACAGACTTAAGATTCAGATCATCAAAACTAAACACAGAGCTTCCAGGCTTTTAGTTTTACGATCTAAAGTAGATAAACACACGTCTGCTTCCTATTTACAGACTTTCTGTGATCCTACAAAGCATGTCTGTGTTGGGGGGGGGGCTTGCAGACTTTTGTCCAGGAAGTGCCTCCAGCGGTGGATGAAATCAAGTCGGCCCATTAACCTGCTGCAGCCTGGACTTGACCAGGGGCTCGTATCAGCCGACATTACAGAGGCATCGATCCCAGGAGCATTTATGAATAATTGATGCTGCTCTGATTGAATGGAGACTCTGCTCCGCTTGTATTTTTAAATGAAGGCTATCAGAGTTTAAACTGACATTTATGCAGCCGGGAGGAGTGAAGCTGCAGAGTTCGAGTGTTACAGATTCAGAGGAACTCAGTGTTTGAATGCAGATACTTGAATCCTCTTTAAAATCATATCAGATCAGGAAGAGAGGAAGAGTTGGAGGAGATCAAGTCATCAGACTTTCTAATCTGGAAGAAGAAAGAGAGTAATACTTCCTGACAGGATACTTTTGTGTTTCCCTGATGCTCGACATTTAAACTGCATTTTTCTTTTCTAAGTGAACTGTCACAGTGTCAGATTTTCACTGCAGGATTACGGCCAAAAGAATCTAAGCTAAAATAAATCACTGTGATATTACAAAGATTACGAAGGATAGCTACCGTAATTTTCGGACTATTGAGTCCACCTGAATATAAGCCGCACCCACTAAATTTCAAAAGAAAAAAGATTTCGTACAGATGTTCACGTTGAAACATGGGACATTTACACAGAAAAATATAACACAGAAAGATTTTTTTAACTTTTCATTAAATAAATGTATTTTCCGAATAGTGCCTGTAACACGGCTGGTTAAAAAAATAAAAACTACAGAAGCCTACCAGAAAAGTCATTGATCACTATCTTCATCTTCCTCCTGCGCACTAAAACTACTAAAGTTGTCTTGTTCAGTGTCGGGATTGAACAGCCTCAGCCTCGTCTCACACTTTCTCGTTTATTTTCGTACATAAATTAGCCGCATCATTGTTTAAGCCGCAGGGTTCAAAGCAGGGGAAAAAAGTAGCGTCTTATAGTCCGGAAATTACGGTATGTGTTACATCTGGACAGAGAGTGACCGTTAAAAAGTCCATGTAACTTTAAAATGCAGTTAAATGACCTGAGCTGGATTTTAGTCTCTTCCTTGTGGTGTTTTATCTCTATTTTAACTATCTCCCTAAAAAACAGGAAGAATTTTTAATATCCGTAGATGAAAAAAAAACCAAAAACAACTTGAGATACTAATTAATCAAACTTTAATCTGGGCTCCTGCAGCTCTTTAAAGCACCAAATGTGTGAAAGTTTTATGCTAACCTGACTGTCGAGGCCAAGCAGCAGCAGCATAATGAAGAAGAGAACTGCCCAAAGTGTAGGAAAAGGCATCATGGTTACAGCCTTGGGGTAGGCGATGAAAGCCAGGCCTGGACCTGCAGAGGAGGGGGTTTGGGGATGAGAAAAGAGGGAGATGTGGAAGCTTCATTAATATCATGTCGACCTCATCTGATCTGCATCCCTGGGAGGAAAAGGCCCCAGACACTGGAGACGCAGAACCAGATGTGAATGTATGATCTTATTTGGACCAAAAACATTGGAAATGGATGTGCACGAATATCTGGGTGTGTGTGTGTGTGCGCGCGCATCTGAATTAAGTATCTAATACACATCTCTACTTACCCATTACTTATGAAACATTACTAAATAAATGCACTTTGACACAATTATATACATTTCACAGCTACATGTTAGGAGAAAAACTTGTATTATTAATATTAAAGACAAACAGAACAATAATAAGGGAAACAGAACAGCAATAGAGAACATGTAGAGTGTGATATAAAATGTTAATTATCCTGAATATTATGTAACAGCATCTCTGTGGAAGTAAGTCATGAGAGAAATTGTGAAGCATGTAAAGTATGTAGCGAATCACATATGTGTTGTGAGTTATATATGTGTTGAAAAAGCCTGTAGACCATTGCAAACATTGCAGCAATTGAGGAAAATATAGAACTGCGTGAGGTTTGCTTGATTAACCTTTCCAGGCAGCTGAGAGCCTGTGACATGGAAGAAATACATTGCTTCAATAAGTAAATCAAGTGCATCTTGGTTCTTCAAATAATTCAACAGCTACTCGAGTCACTCGAGCAATTTTGCATCCCTTGAAAAAGGGGAAACTGCAAAACACCAGCAGAAGCAAACTGGGCTGTCAGATGAAAAAAGCAAAGGCTTTTTTTTTTTTTTTGCTGAGGTCTAATTTGATAGTGATGCTTCATCGCAATAAAACAGAAGTCAAGAAACAAGGAAGCAGTCGAAACAGCAAAAAACAGCTTTGCACCTGATGGCAAGATACATGTATATGTTCAGTTTGTTGTTGAGTTATGACAAGGCATCCAACCAAACACCGCGTTGACTCGAAAAAATAGCACCAACCTTTATTCCCCTGAGAGGGAAATCACTGGCTGAACATTAAGCAAAACTTGGGTAAATTAAAGAAATGTATGGTCCTTTCAGTACATAACAAATTCCACATTTAGTCGTACTGCACAGCATAAAAAAACATCACTTTATTCTCCGTGTGTTTCGTCAGCATCGTATCTAATGTTGATAACATCTGTTGTTTACTTGAACAAAGTAAACCTGTCTCAAGTCTTTACTCATATTCTATTCTGCTGCCTTATTGACCTTCTCTATTCTTAAGTTTGCAGCACATGGATAAATTTATCAGGATGGAAAATTAGCTCTTTACTAGTAAATGACTTCCATATTCCCATGTGACGTGCTCTGTTCTGTCTTTTACACATCTATTATCAACCAACACTAAACTCAATGTTGATATTACATAATTCTGCAAAAAATTTCCGCAGAAATCTACTATTTGTATCTTCTGGGCAGCATGGACAGATTTAAAGTTTGTGCACAGCACTGGGCTTAATTTGCCTTAATCCAATTGGATGATTTTGGGGCAAAAGACCATCTGGGTTTCACAAAATCACTTGGCACTAACCATATTTTCTTCACAGCAAAAATAAAAAAGTTTTAAGTTTGGGCTTCATTTAATGTCAAACAAAATGTCTTTAACAAGTAACAGAAACAAGATATACAAAAAGAGACCCAAATTTTCCAAAAAAGCCCCCAAAAACTTTCATTTCTCTGTTGGTAATTCAACAACTTCCTTTGAGGGAAACTGGTATTTTTAAAAAACAGTCAGCAGTGACTTTCACCTGCCTTGAGATTGCAAAAAAAAAAAAAAACAAGCAACAATGAAATCTTTTTAGTATTTCATATTGGAAAACCCGGCATTGTTTATGTGGCCTCATAGAGTAACTGATTGTTATTATAATGCAAGACTGTACACTGTAAAAGATAAACTACATTACACCATGGACAAGATGTCGACAATAATGGTGGCATGAATATTTCCAAACATTTCAGTCTCATGTTGTTATCGAATACCAGCTGTAACACAGAGTTACACTCGCTGTGGACTTAATGTGCAATAAATCAAAAAAAGAGATTAAGCTGCCAGTTTATGATGCTAGAATTTGAAAAGAAAAACCCACAAGTTTTTGTAGAAACAACTAAAAAGCCACGTAAGCCAATAAATGGCTCACATCGATGGGAACCACAACAACGGTGACATCAGTTCGTCACATGTGGGAAGAAGAAGGAAGGAAAAACCTCTCACGAACAAAAAGTCTGACAGAATGGTGAAGCTAGGACACTGGCACAAGATCACTGAATATCACGAAGCCAGTTCTACGTATAAAATCTACCTAATTTTTTTTTTAATCAACTCAAACAACAAAGTGATTTTTCCAGCTTCTCTCTGAGCCCTGATCCCTCCATCACTAACAAAACCGACCAGATATCTTCACATTTTCTCAAATTCTGCTTTCGTCAAGGAGTGTTTGATTGCGGAAAACTTCCATATTCCGATGCCGTCATTTGTAGTTAATCAAGGAATCCATTTAATTAAAAAAAAAAAAAAAATCCGTTTCTCACAAGTGAATTCTGAATGAAAACGTTTTGGCCATGTGATTCTCTTTTTTTGGGTTTTTCATTGCTGTTTCTTTTTCTTTGTCAGTACTGTTGTTTAATTTTTTTTTGTTAACCAGGAAGCAGCGCCCACCATCACTGCCGCCTTTTTACAGAACCCCTCGTACCTGACTCTGCAACATCAGCAATGTCCACCCCTTGCTCTTGTGCCATGAAGCCCAGGACGGAAAATATTGCGAAGCCAGACACAAAACTGGTACCACTGTTGAGGGCTCCCAGCAGCAAACAGTCCCTATGTCACACATATGTCATGAGGAGGATTTGTTAATGAACACACAAGGATCCCTTCACCCCCCCCCTCCCCCACCCCCTCTCTCCCCTACAGCTAACCCCCTCCCTCACTGAAAACTAACGCCTCACCTGTAGCAGTTGTATTTGTACTTGTTGTAGCTCCCCAAGGACGTCATGGCGCCCAAACAGATGGCATAGGAGAAGAAGATCTGGGTGCCGGCATCAATCCACACCTGTCAGGTAAGAGGGAAGGGGGGGGGGGGAATGGGGACAGAAAGGCTGAGGCCCGCTGATGGGGAGAGGCAATTCATAGAGAGGCTTTGGGGAGCAATCTAAGACTTGGTGTGATGCTAATTTGCTCTAAGCTAGTTAGCGTCCGCATCAGGCTATCAGCATCAAGCAAATTACCTACGACCATGGACGAATTGTTTAAATGTTTGCTCAAATTTAACATAAAGTACATTTTGTTCTGTAATGTTTTTGTCATCTGTGTTTATTTTTCCCAAACATCTCATGGACCATCTGTGCAGATGCTATCTGCAGCTAACAGCCAATGAGAGCAGAGCCATCAGCCCCTTTGGGGCCGTTTCAGACCAAACCAGGCACTTCCCCCGAAAACACAATGCCTGATTCGTTTTCACTGTGAGTGGTGAGGTGGTGTTTACAGCAGGGGGGTTATGAAATAAACTCAGCCCCCCTGTGGCAGTTAAAGAAGAGTTAACTATTGGAGGAATGTGACTCGAGGTCCTGCTGAGGTGTCCAATCAGCTGATCTGAAGAGCTTAATACCTTTGCCAGGAGTGAATACAAAGACTTAATTTGAATTTGCCGCCACTCTCACACCTCCACACAAACATGCAGTAGTCTAAAAGTCTGAAACAGCCCTCGACACTGGGGAGGCTTTCACATGTTAATGTAAAACTTGACCTGGATGAGTAAAAAACCTTCACAGAAATGTAAATGAAGCATCACACATGCAAATCAGGATGGTAAGGGGTTAACTTACTAACAGTTCAGGCCCTTTTTTTAAGTTCTCTGGTGTAAACAGATTAAATTTTAGCCTAGATGGATGTGAGTTATGCAAATAATAATGCTATAATACATTTCATTGAATGCTACAAGCAATGGTAAAGTATATTAACACTTTACATATATTATCTGTCATACAGATGTGTGACTTGTTCAACAAAAAGCAGCACGTGTGTTTGTCTAAACACAGTGACAATAAAAAGAGCCCAGCGATGGGTTTTTCTATCTCTCAGGCAGCACGGGGGCACCTACCTCTGGATCCTTCAGGCGAGAGAGGTCGGGGTACAGGTAGAACTTGATGCCCGCGCTAGCACCAGGCAGCGTCACGCCACGAATCAACAGCACGATGAGCATGACAAACGGAAACGTGGCTGTGATGTAGACCACCTGGCAGAAATGTGACAAAGCACCAATCAGAAATGTGATTTTCTAATATTTTCTGTCATTACAAAGAATTATAATCGATCAAAAAGTCTTTTTTGATCGAGTCTTTTTTTGGATCATGTCGGTAGCAAAACCTCAGGCTGTCGCTTAAATCAACAGCACTGCATCAGCTTCTGTTATTTGTAAAAGCGGTGACCACGCTCGGCCTGTTAGGAGTGACTTTATTGCCAGAGTTACAACTCGGAGCAACCAAAGAGCATAAATCAGGTTCAGTCAATAGCGAGTGTTGAGGCTAGAAACAGAGCAGTCTGGGATCGATTCGGCTGCCTCTCGTCTCGGGGCAAGTTGTTGTTGTTGCTGTTGTTGTTGTTGCTTTAGCAGCGTTTGAACAAATTCTGAAATGTTGCTTTTTTCTCTGCTTTTATCCGTGTTTTCATCCTTCCTGCATTACTGTACAAAACTGTTCCCTGCACAAAATCACCCCTGTTTTTCTTAAATATTAGACTACGTAGATGCTAATATAGTCAATGCACAAAAATTTAACACCCTTGTGAGGTTATTCAAATCAGTAAAATCCTTCTCTTTTTTAAATAATAATGAGAATTTTATATTTTTTAATTTTGTTTCATTGTTTTAGTTTTAATTATAAATCTTCCTCTCGGTTAGCAAGCAGCTATTCGCCTTCCATGCATCACTGTACGTTTAACCCTTGCACACGGTCTCAAAAACCTTGAATACATATCAGGTTATGTAATTGTCCGGTGAAGTACCATTTGGGAGGACCTACAACTGCAAAGTAAAACCAGATGTTGCCTTGATTCGTTTTCATTTTTTCCTGCCTCTGACATGTTTATAATAGACTTGACCGAATCAAAATGTGCCTCAGTAATGTTTTGAAAACCGCTTGACCACATCTGCAATGACACATGAGGTAAAACTGTGCAGGTTTTTTTTTTTTTGCTTTCAATTTTTTTTTGGATGTCAGGCTGAAAAACTGATTGTTCCATTTCTGTTTTTGCTAAACAGAAAGAATTGATTTAGATCCACAATATTGCAAACACATGCATTTTTTTTAACTTGTTTAGAACAACGAGGCCTTCAGGAAAACTTAAATTTTCCTGTACTCGGTTTGAACACAGCCCCTATTGTTCTCTTAAAATAAAAAAAAAAAAATCATATGAGCATCATCCTGTCAGGGGTTCTTTCTATGACTGAACAATTGTTCTCGCGCTTATTTTTTTGGTTCAACCAGTTCAATAGTGCAAATTTATAAAAGGGCTGCACTTTTATGGGTTTTTCTAGTCTTTTCTGGTCAATTTTCTGTTAAGAATCTCGCCAAAATGCATTTTGACATGCATCGTAGAAGAGCCGGGGATCGAAAAAGCGAATGCGTGATAAATGGATGATTTTGCTGAAACTCTAAAGCTACAGTCACAACAACACGACACAACCAGTCCTAACTACAAAAACAGGACAGAGTGGAAAAAAAACAGGTTTTACCTTGCCAGTGGACTTGACTCCCTTCCAGATGCAGAAAAAGCAGATGACCCAGACGAGCAGCAAACACAGAGCCAGGTCCCATTTGATTGGACCTATGTCCTGTATGCCACTGCTGATACCCAGAACATTGTGTCTGCAACACAACAACAGACCCTCTTTCAGTGTGTGTGTGTGTGTTTATCTGTGTGTTAACGCCGTCACAGCACTTCATGGCACTGTGACAACAAGCTAAAGATGATCTTTTTTTTGTAATTTCAAGCTTATCTCTATTCTGCATGAGAGTGGGTGTGTGTTAATATCTGCAAAGACCTAATAACTGATGTGTTAGCCACTTCCTGTGCACGTTTGACACTCGGACATAATGTCCTCGGTGTGGGTCTCTAACTACATTAACTGCTGAATATTTCAGAAACTCTGCAGCATTTGTCTGTTTTCCAGTCCTTTTACAGTCAAATTAGATTAAAATAATGCGAGTAACTTTCTAAATGACAGCTTTCACTAGCAAAAAAAAGTAATAGGTCATCATCTGAACTGCAGATCATTCGTCAAAAAAACACTGCAATTTTGCCAAACTTTTCACATGAAAATCATGTTTGGTTATGCAAGTGACCAGGTATGTGTGGATTTATGTAACTCACTCCCAGAACTCGGTGACGGGGGAGGTGAAGTTTAAGTTGGAGGCGTTGGCAGCCAGCCAGAGGGATTTGTTCTTGCGGTAGGTGTCCTCGATGCAGCGATCCGTGTTCCACGCCTGGTTGCACTTGGCCCAGGGAAGCTCCGGCTGAAAACACTAATATGGAAAAAAAAAGAAAAGAAAGAGTCACAAAATTAAATACAGACATGCTTCCCTCCGATTGGCTGATTAGGTGTCCAGTTAAACCGCTTTTTTCTGTCATTAACTAAAAAATATTTTAAATATTGGTTGCATTTTGATCTCGGCTTCTCGTTTTGTGCTGCTATGCTAGGTGTCCTGATAAATAAAATAATAAGACTAAAGACACCTGAAATGCAAAAACAGCAGCAAATATGTTCTACAAATCTGAGAGGAACCAGGTTAATCAGTTATGAGTTGATGCTTATGGTTTGTGGGGGGGGGGTATTAAGGTCATGTTATCATCTAGGCCACCGGTCATAGTTCACTCGCTGAACAGCCTCAAATCATTTTCATTGAATGTTTGCAAAACAGAACAATCGACACACAGATTGTGAAACACACTGAAGTTCAAATACAGTGCAGCTTTTAAAATCCGCAGTTTAAAGAACCTTTCCCCTCCTGTAAGTTTTTCCTTTTTTTATTTTTATAGAGAATGCTGTGGTTTTTACAACAAATTAAGTTATATTTACTTTGCAATTTGATTGGAATTATTCTTTTGACTGCCTTCTCTCAGAAATGCACTTAAATAAATGACAAAAACAAACATCAATAAGTATTCTAATACAGGCAGAATGAAGAACAAAGATCTTTTTTAGAACAAGGTACACAGAATAAATTGTGCAATTGTTGATTTAAATCTGCTTTGACCTGATAAACAAATACACACCTACATATTTAGTACGTATACACACACACACACTCCCGTTTTGAGAGAATGGGAGACTGTTGTACTGCCTGCTCCTTTGTCTTGAATTCAATGGCTTTTTTTTTTAAAATTGAGTTATGGCTTAGATGCTGAAAACCAAACTCAGTGGTTATTACACGCTAAAAATAACTTTCATGTTGCTCTCTGCACCACTGAATACTTCAGTAAAAACCTTATTTAATCTAATGTTCAAGGCTTTTTTTGTTCGTTCCAAACAGAGAAAGAATTTACTCTCAAGTCCGACTTTATAGGCTCAGTTTTTTTTTTATTGCAAACTTACTCATGCTTTCTTGTTCCTAGAAATATCAAGTTATATGACATGTATTGTAAAGTGCAGTTGGAGGTTCAGTGTGGATAAAGTTGAAGTCATGCGACTATGATGTACTTTGTTTATCGGCTTTTTTTTTTATGTCTGACCGCTCACACTTCAAAATAAAGTCATAAAAGTGACGTTCGTGTGAGAAGATTATCTCGCTGAACATAATGTGGAAGTATTATAAACCTTTAATTGCCACAAAGTTTATTTTCTGTAATAATTCAAAGTCCAATGAAAAAATCCCATTGGCCTGTCGCCGAGTAGAACAGGACCGTGTTTATTTGCTGGTTGGCCTACAAACATGGACACTTTATCTATTTATCTGTCTGTCTGTCTGTCTGTCTACTCTGAGAACACTGAATATGGGCCAATTTCAAAGTCTAAACCTGCCGTTATATTTGCAATTCAAAAAAAAGGTTAAACTAGTTTTTCTGGAACTAGTTAAACAAATGAGGGAGAGTTTGCAGAAGAAGCATATTCCTCAAAACAAAAGAATAACCAGGTTGTATTGGCAAGATTTCTGCCACTTGTTATATAACAGAGGCGTTGACCTACACTGGGATTATGTCAGGGTGGAAATTTTTCATTTACCTTTTTTCGCAATTGTTTATTTAACTGACAAAGATACAGTTTTTACAGGTCAGGTGATGCAGTACTCGCATTTTAGCTTTCTAGTGTTTAGAAGATATCAGAAATCACTTTGCTTTTTTAAAAATCTTCAGGTTTTCCTCCAAAAAAGTCATTTTTGAAGGTTATGTGAGGGACAGGGAAGTGACTTTTTAACTGGTTTCCTTTTCTGAGACTTACCTGGAACAGGTAGTAGACGCCCCAGGCCAGGATGACAATGTAGTAGATATTCAGCAGTGACACGATCACAATGGAGGCATAACCGATACCTGCATGAGACAAGCGAAGTCACACGGTTCAGTGAAATGACCAAAAAGTGTCTGTGGTTCACACCGTGATCGAACTCTGTGACGCTGACGCTTCATTTTCACACCAGCAAAGATAGAAACTGATAACATACACACAAGTACAGACTGGCCTGAAATAAAAACTGTGCATGGGGTTATTAGGTTAATAAAAAAAAACAAAAAAACAGCAACAAGTGGGGCATTAACTCGGGGATGAGAGGAAAAAAACTGATGTTTCACCTTTTCTTCTCATGTGACTGACTCACACTGTCAACTTCCTCATTAAAAACCACAGTGTTTACCATATTAGTCCATGCGGTGTCAGAAAAACAGGAAGTGAAAGTAGTCACTTCATGATGAAACTTGGAGGTCGCATGTCATGAAGTGTAAACCAGCATGAAAGATGTTAATGGAAATTTACTTGCTGGCGGTGTGTCTTCACCACGGATCGCTTTTAGCATGATGTTTTCGTGTTTTTTCTCGACAAGTGAAGACATATTGTGCTCATGTTTGAGCCCTTTTTTGGTCTTTAATGCAGTCGAAGCCACTTTGTTTAAACATAACACTGAACTTAAATACAAAGTCTGTTTAAAACTCATAAGTTTTCAAATATAAATAAGCCAAGCTGAGTTATAATAAGATGTGAAATGCATTCAGTGAACATCCATCATGTGCAATGATGATGTTTAGGGAAAAAAAAAGGCAACAACTCTTTCTTAACTAAATAAAATAAAAATTCTTGGTCACAAAACATGAGAGATTAAATCCTCCCGACCACATCCTGACTGTGCACGGCTACTTTCTGTGTTAAAGATAGTGTTTCCTGTTAAAGAATGTGTGTTTTTTTCATAAATGTTGAGGAAACACTGAGTTCTTTGTTTGCACTGTGAAACTCTGTGTGTTATTCTGGGTTTTTTTGTTTTTTAAACCATGAGATCCAAAATCCTCTTTCTCCAGTTCTAGATGAATTCGTGCATTGAACTCATGTTAATATATATATTTTTTAATGAGTTTTATTCTCATAAACTCCATCAGAGTGTTTATTTAACTCGAGTTCTGCAACAATCATGTTTTAGTTCTTCTGACCTTCAGTCGTGTCGCCTTTAACACTTCATTTGACACGTTGAGATGGTTTACTGAGTCGAAACTGCCCTTGAGACAGAGCTGGGGGTAAACACAGGATCCTGACTGTGTGTGTGTGTGTGTGTGTGTGTGAGAGTGTGTGTGTGAGTGTGTGTGTGAAGGATATAAAGATAAGTAAATCCCACGAAATGGGAACAGGTGTAGGCATTGTGATCTGGGTCAAGATCTGAACATGCAGTGGGTTTAAGGTGAGAGGATAAGTAAAGACTGAAGGACCTCATAAGTACAATGGTACATCTTGTGTGTGTGCGTGTGTGTGCATGTGTGTGTGTGTGTGTGTGTGTGTGTGTGTGTGTACTATCAGTCTGCACACAGCCAGCAGAGGCCACTCATCCAAATTAATGTCCTTCAACGTCATTGGCCATCTGCGTCTGTGCGTGAGTTTGTTCGTGTGTGTGCGTGTGTGTGTGTGTGTATGTGTGTGTGTGTGTGTGTGTGTGTC
>JAPZDV010000001.1:22937817-22951066 GCA_029814665.1 Acanthurus lineatus
AGGTGTGAAATCTGGGGGACTCTGGGAAGCCGAGTTTATTGCCCTTTATCTGAGTTCCTGAGGGTCTCAGATGCAGGGCAGACTTCCCACTGAGATGTGGCCTGCAAATCCTTTCTTTGTCCTTTCACATGTTGAGGTCCCAACAGAGGAATTGTTCGAACTTCCATATAAAATCTCATATCTCATATCTCACTAGTTTGATCAAGGTTCCACCCGGAACACACCTACATGTGAATATTCATTCTGCCACACACAGGCCAATGTGCTATTGGTGTGCCAAAATACCTCAGTAGCCCCCCCACACAAAATTTCAACATCAACACAAAAAAAAACTTATCCCGTGGTTTATGTTCCCCATTTCACGGTCAAAAAACATTTTGCGTCCAGCTTGTCTCAATCTGAACAAAGCCAAAGGCTGACTTCCACACCTGTGCTGGCTGACCTATATAACTAAAATTCCACCCATAACCAAACATCTTCCGGACAGGTATAGATTAATCTATGAATTAACATAAACAACCCACTTACTTATATTAAAATTAATACATTTAAATGAGATTGATCCTTATGATTAATCATTTTAACTAAAGCTTTAATTTGCTGACTTAAATATAAATTCTTCAAAAAGTTTGAAATGGCTTCTACAGAGGTGGAGTTGTTGAATGCTCACCGAATACCAGGTGAAATAAACCAGTGTAGTGAAGATTAAAATAATTACAACAGGCATCCATAAGTTTCACAATCAACCATATGTTCTTTATTTCCCAGGTAAAGGCATACCAAACAACTTGGCTGGTAGTGGTTGTCCCAGAAAAATCCCACAGGAGCTGCTGCCTCATTCAGTTGAAGCAGCAGACATGTACACTGGAATCCAAACTAACCACACATTATACTTTTGGAGTTTATCCATTTTCAAACGAACAGGACAAACTTACAGTTGAGAATCAGTTTGCAGAGAACTTTTCAGACATATCAGACTTGTTCTCTAGAGCAGTGAACAATGACTTTGCTCCATACAAAGAGGCCTTGCTCTGTCTCATAACTACAACTCAGTGCAATGTGTGAAATGCCATTTTCTTCATTTGAACTTACAGAATGGAAATTAGTAACAGGAACAGGTAACTGGTGGCAGTAGGTGTTTGGTAAAGAAAAAAGGTTAATGTAAATGATAATGTCAATGAAATAGTGATGTCAATTAGAACTGTGTTCAAATTTTCAGCTTCCTTCTTTATGCTAAATCAACTCTGTACAACAACTCTGACTCATATTTTCAGTCAATAAAATAAACTCAAATACACCATGGCTTTATGTGTGTATGAAAGTGCAAAATGTTACTCCTCTTCAAAAAGGAATTTCAGAACAGAAAATGTCTCAGACAGACCATTAACCTCAAATACATTGCTGTGTCTGGAGTTCCCCCTACATTTTGCACAGTAGTCAGAGGTCTCCTGCCACTGTTCAACACATGCCTTGCAGCCAACGATGCTTTTGCAACACTACATGAAGACTGGCTCCTGAATGAACTCTAAAATACAAATTTAAAAAACTTGTTGGTCTCTGTATGTGTGTCCCCATTAAAAGTGTACTAGGTGACAGTGTTTTCTTTTTACTCAACTTTAGTGCTTTTAAAAATGTCTGTTTTTAAAATATACTATTGCCTGTTACACAAGGGTCTCCGTTAGTACATGCAATTAATTGTAGTAGATGAGACAAAAATGACCTTGATTAGAGAATGTAAGAACATGTATTTGATCATCTTAAATTCTGGCACAAACCAAATAAAATAAACTCAGAATTATTTTACTTTTGTGCTAATTATTGAACTATCCATTGCATGCTTACTCAAACAAACAACACAGCCGAAGCCTGGGTTGATGGTCTGATTTTTTAGGGGGGTTTTTTGGACAGGCTGTCATACTTAGGTGGGGGAGCTTGTGCCCTCATGGCTTACCAAAGTGATAATATATTATAACGCCCAATAGATTTTTGCCCCAAACATAAAAGCCACTGTTTACACAGAAGTAATGGCCAGAAGATAAGCAATTAGTGCTGATTTTAAAGTGAAAAAAAGTTTTATTTAATACTCTAACAATAAGAAAGATAAAGATAAGTTTAAGTAAAAAACAAAACAAAACAATGCATTTCAATGATTTGAAAAATAAGAGTAATATGGATACATAACATACCTCTTTGTACATGTGCTTGTGTGTAAATGTGTGTGTGTTTAGGCTAACAGACTGAGCGATCATGTGAAGTACAGATCTGGTAAATTGGATGAGCAGGAGGTTTCTGGCTCCACTGGTCTCGGTTGTTTCCATTGATGTTTATCAGGAACATCGCCGAACAACAGCAGCTCTGCTTTGATACCACCGAGTCTCTTATTTAAAGAAATATTCCACCATTTCTTTTAGCATCCTGAGATATCAGACATTTGTATCAAAGAAAAAGTGAAGGTTGGTTTGTTTCCTCAGGTCTTACTGTGTGTAAACTAAATATATGAAAGTATAATTACTTTAAGATGTTTTAATTTGCCAGTATTTAGTTTTATCATCATGAAATAAGTTGTAAAAGTTGGTGTGATCTCACTCAGTTTCACCCTGTTTGATGTCTGTTATCTCATTTCCTTCACGCTTTACAGCAGACAGAGGTTTGACTTAGAAACAATCAATTAATTACCTTAAAAATCACTTGATAATGATTTTTTCCTCCACACCTTCCTGCTGACTGGCCCTGGAGTGAAAATTATGATTAATAATGTATCAATTTGGTCTTAGCCTGCTCATTTTAATTTTTAATGTGTATCTAATATTTATTTCAAATAAATAATTCAATAGAATTTTGAATGATAACTTTTTTTTTGTAATGATTCAATAACAAATATGTATTAATTTTCTAATTTTCTATTTCTTTTTTTTGTATAAATGAAGTCAATGATTGGTTACTTCTATTTCCTTTTAGTCCAAAGTTTGTAATGGTTAATTTTCAATATCTCCCCAATCTGCAGCTGTCGTAGGAATTCAGCATTTTTTGGTAACTTTCCTCTCCTTTCAAGACTTAAGAGTTTAATTTTATACCTTAATGACATTAAATAAAATAAATGGCAGTTGAATTGATCTGCTGTCTGACATTGAAGGTAAATAATGTTTGCACAGGTTGTTACAGGTTCTGCAGATGCTGACAGGAAACTGTTTCATGCTGCTCCGTCCTAATTAAGATTAAGTACATGTACATGCAGCTTTGGCCTTCTTTTATAACTAATAATCTTATTACAAAGTATTAGGATGCTTCTATACTCTGCAGAGTGGACAGTCAACATCACTTCTCCTTGTTGTCTTTCCTTTTTCAACAGCTAACTTTGAAAAAAAACTTCTCTTTTAAGTAAATTTTAATTTGCAAAGCTGTTGGAATGAATTACTTTTCCGAGTTACTGCTGCTAATACTGAAGTAAAGAGGTCAAGTGCCTCTTGCACATATTTAGATGGTGAATGTTTGTGCGTATCATGTGCACACGTTATTTTGCAGCCATTAAGATGCAGACGGGTTTGGATATTCATCTGCTGCGGACATGCGAGCCGCTGTATCGACTTTCCTCGGGGGAAATTTATTTATGCCTGCAGCCGCTCTGCTTCCCGCAACCAAGGTGCATCCAGAGAGGTTTCTCCTCTCCGTCATATTAGAAAGAGCGTAACCCAAGCAGGGCCGGTCACACACACACACACACACACACACACATATGGATACACTTACACAGATGCCTTTCCTGTATGTATCTGCATTTTCCTACAGTGGCAGGAAGAGGAGGAGGAAGAGGTTGTGGTCTGAAATGTTCACTGTGTTTTGTGTTTTGCTGTTGGATGTTTTAAACACTTTACAGTCCAACTGAAACTGCAAGAAAAATCCTAAAAAAATTGGTCCAAGCTGAAGTTTTCTAACCATCAAAACAAACTCTTATTGTGTTGTTTTAAGACACATTAAATGTGATGGAAATCTGACAGAAAAAATGTATTTTAATGTAACAACAAAGCCATAAAACAATCTGAATATGATCTTTTTTTCATCATTATAGTTGTTTATCATTGCTTTTCTGTGCTGATTCTGCATAGTTTAACCTTTTTGTTTACATCTTTACGCCTCAAGTTACTAACAAAACACATTTTTTAAGTGCTGCTGCTGGTTCAGGAATCACTCGGTCACAGTCTTTGGCTAAGTTACATATCTGATCTCCTGGAAGAATAAAAAAAAAAAGAAAAACCTGTGGGGCTTTTAGGAGGCAGACAGCTGTTAGAACGTTGAGTCAGAACCAAACAGGCTGAAGATGCTTTTAGCTGCGATGCTGCAAACAGATGGAAGCAACTTCCTGATGACATTAAATGTGCTCCGACACTCTCAGACTTGGATTAAAAACTCTGCTCTTCCTCTGTAATTTTTTTTACTGATCGGTTCATTTTACTGCACTTTAAATGCACTTTAACTGCACTGCAACTTTTGTTTGTATTTTAGCTTTTAATTACTAGTTTTCTTCCTTTTTCAATGACACTCTAATCCTTTTTTTGTTTACATAAAGTCTTTTGAGTTGTCTCTGTTTGAAATGTGCCACAAATAAAAAGCTGCCTGACCTTCTCTGTAGTTTTTAATGTCATTTTAAGACCACATAATGTGAATATTTACTGATTAAAAGAGAGTTTGTCCTGGTGGAAACTGTCTCTGCGCTAACAGAAGGATGCACACATGCACAGTGCTGTAAAAGCTTCTCACACTGGCCTTGTATTGCTGTTTTTCACTGCAGGATGATAAACAGAAGCTGCAAGCAGCATCCTTTTTTTTTTTTTTTTTACCATTTCCATTTTTTTTTTTTCACAAAAGACAGGCAGGATGTGAGTTAACAGTGTTTTACTCTCCATCAGCTCATCACGTGAAGACGCCCTGACAGAACATCAGTGCAGTCTGAATCAATATTAAAAGGATGAAGAGGATGAAACTCCGACCAGATAACATCATTACTCCTCATTACTGCCACATGTCGCTGCATCACAAGCACACAACAGAGCAGGAATTTAGTTACACTTCGCCTGTGTGTGTGTGTGTGTGTGATGGGGGTGGAGGGATGGGGGGTTTGCAAAATGTAGGACAGATCCACTTCCTTCAAAGTAATTCCTTTAATTCTGACCGACAGTGTAATAATGTGACAGCGTATTGATTCTAAACGGGAAGTTTCTCTTCCTGTTGGCCCTCTGAGGGGTCAAAGGTCAAAGCTAACTGAGAAACATAATGTAGCTTGTTGTCAGAAATCAGAGTTGATTGTTGAGATGCAAAAGATTTGACCCCATTTTTGGTCTCGTAGCTGCAGAGATGGATGCTTCAGTTGACTGATTTAACTTTCAGTTTGACTAATTTTTGGGATTGCTGGTCTGTTTCTTGAGCTTAAGAATAGTTAGCATGTGAATTGTGTATTGCAGCAAATGGACTTAAACAACTCAGTTTTGTTACGTCCCTCTGGAGGGGAGACAGTTTAATCCAGAAAATCACAATCAATGAGTTGCATTTTATTGAACCACACGCATGAATCAAGCTTTCTTCAGGTTAAACTTCAGGTGATTTTTTGAATGAGCAGAGTAAAAACATCATTTTTTTACTTTGGTTACATCTGTGTAATAATAAAAGACTTGTTCAGGCCTTTGATGGCTCAGAAAAGAACATGTGGGCAAATATTAGTCACATTTTGTGTTGAAAAGCAGGCAGGATTTAGACAAAACTGCAGACAAATAATCTGCAGATGAGCTCCGACAAATTGAAAATATTTACTTTGTCATATTTGTATTGTTTCACTATGAGTCATGAGGAGAAAAGCATGATATTTCTACACACAATAAAACCCTGGATTAACTTTTCAGAACAGGAAATATTGTATAATTTAATTTTTTTTGTATAAACATCAATTCTTGTCTATTTTCCTTGAGTTTAAACGATATGCTTTGATATAATCTTTAAAACTGTTTCTAAAATGTGTTTCTTGTTTGACCGTTTCTTTTGTTTTGACTGTAAACTAAAGTAAAATCAATAGTTTTCCTTTAGGGACCTGAATGATGCTTTACTCTCTCGCTGACTCTTTTAAACTGGCTGAATGTGGAGAAACTCTCTGTTTTAACAGCTTAACAGAGACGTGATGCAGCATTCGTTTCTCTGCATCTCATAAAAACAAAGTTCCACAAAGAAATGCAAACTATACGTCCTGTGAATAAATGAGCCTCCAACTATAACCAGCAGATCTGTGCGATCAACATCCTCCGCGGATAAATGACGGTCTGATTGGGCCTTTCACGATTAGACTTTAGCCAGTTTCCTCGAGAACAAACAGCCAAAAAGAGCAGCTGCATGTTTTCCTGTGTTGTGTTTTCAGACCGCAGGCTGTGAATCCCCGACAGCCTCTCTGTCTCTCTGCAGCTTATCGTCCGGCTCACATCCTGCCTGTCTGCTGGCCTCTAATGCACGGAGGAGAGAGCAGGGGAAGGGGATCATTTGAAAAAAAAAAGGCTTGTATGTCTCTTGTTAGTCATGTAAACATTTGCAATCCCCGGCTGAAAAATCAATAGCAGAGGGGAGAAATTCCAGTAACTCCGAGTCTGTGCACACAGCTTGTCTTACAGCGGAAGAGAGAGGCCCGGTGACAGAAACACATTAGCATACAGAGAAATGAACGCTGAGGTTTAACCAGTCGAACTGTATGAGCCTCAATTTAACAAAGATCTGTTTAAGAATATGGTTTTAACTTTGCCTCCCTGTTTTTTTACTGTTAATTAATCAAACAATGTGACAAATCTGCAGAGAATTACCTCAGAGACAAAGCTTTTCAGCCTTTTTAAGCCCATAAATTGGTGCAGACTAACTCTAAAACAGTTTTTTCTCAGACAATTTTTACTTTTAGGATCCTTACAGTTGCACAAATTATGCCACAGACCTCAATTTCATTAGATTTTTCCTTTAAGATGTTTTTATTACAGTGTGTATGGAAGCTATGACCCAAATAACTACAAATTCTGCTTCTTACAGATGGAATAATAAGGTTTTATGAGGCCTTTTGTGTTTTACATCAGTTTTCCAGCTATAGTAGGTTCTCTTGTCTGCAAAGGGGAGGGTTAGCAGAAGGATATAAGTTGGTTAAAATCTGTAACTTGAACACCTGATGCCACTAAATCCCACACAGTGGACTTTTGATAAACAGTTTCACAATAATGCATCAAGTCCAATGTTGTGAATAAGCTGTTATTAAGTTTACTGATCAAATATGAAGCTTAAAAAACAAATAATATGCAGGAGGAGGAAGAACAGAGGCAAAAGGCAATTTTTAATCAATAATTTATTAACGATCTATGAAGCATCAGGAAAGGATTTATTAACCATTAATAGAGACATTAGTTACAACTTCATAAAGGATGATTTATAAGAAAATTTGGGCCAAAATATCAAACTTATGAAGCAAAAGTTCAGCACATCATACACAAAGAGGAGTTCACCAGCGAAAATTGCAAGTAACGATCATTGAGATTTTTTAATCATTAAATATTCATCCGATAGACATTCGATCTCTCACTGTGTTTCTTTGCTATCATATAGCAAATGATGGTATTTGTGTTCCCTGCCCTCGATGATGGATGCAGGCTGGTACCTGAAGTCCTGCCGGTCCGGAGAAACACACCACCGTCATCAGTGTGTCTCTGAACGGAGGCCACAGGCTGTTAATCACCACTAAAACCATTAACTGTGCTTTATTGTAGCAGCAGGCGGTTATCACCCATCTGTTATCTGGAGGCGCGTTGTAATCAGCAGGTTGGAGCTATAAAACCAGAGATGATGATTACTGTCCCCGGGTGGCGTGTTTCAACCTTAAAAAACATCATTCAGGGAAGGAGGGGGGGGGATAACTATCCGTAATGTTAACTTTTGATCAGTAAAATGATGTATTCAATAAATAAATAGTTCAGAAAAACAACTGGTGCACAGTGGGAATGTTATGAAACTTAACCTGCTGTTATTTAATATTTTTTAAGTTATTTCATATAAAACGGCTGCATGCAGGAGGCTGTAAGTAGAGAAAGTGTGTTTGGCTGCAGTGTACAGCAGGTGGCAGCAGTGAGACATGACTAAACTTTTAAACCAGCAAAGAAACAACCATGTTAGATGTTTTACCTGCTGATAAGACGCAGATATTTGGTGATTAGCAGTGTGAATCTGTGATTTATTTCTCTTCTACTGTCATTTTGTAAAAGGCCTTCATGATTTTTGTGCAAAGTTTAAATAAGTGAAACTGCAGGACCACAGAGTGATTAGAAAACCTTTAATAATGCTTTAAATTTAAGTCCTTCCAAATTTTACACCATAATAATGACATTACAAATAACAGTAATATCAAACAATAACAGGGTGAAGAAAGTTTTTGCTTTGCATTAACTAGGGAACACATCTTTTTTTTTAAGTTTAAATCTTAAATGCACCATTTTCATGTTAGAATTAAGGTTAAAATAGTTTAGAATAAGCTGCTGTGGGCGATAAAAAAATAAATTGGATTTTTAAACGGCTGAAGTAAAAACTCCACATGTTGTTTATGCTCAACAGTCTGCTGCTGCAATAATAAAACAATTCTTAAATTGCCTCATTAAACAAAAAACAAGCCTTGCAAGTGTTGCAAATTAAAGGAAAATTGAGTTTGAAAGATTAAATTTATGAATGATGAATAATTTATAAAAGTAAGTAGTTAGTTAAAGCTTTGACATTGCAGGGCTAAACTGTCAAAAATATCAATTAAAAATCAAACAACGATTAAAATTAGCGATGTCCCTTTATTCTTTGCATGTTTAGGTCTTCAGTTTATGAGGAAAATGTTCTTATTTGTGTTCGTTTTTAAACAAAAACATGATTTCTGTTCTTATACTGTCATTTGAATACAATACAATAAGAAAGACACTTTTTTTAAGCAAGTCTGAAAACATTTTAATAATCATTCCACAGTTTCCAGAGTACAGCTACAAGTTTCTAAAGTCACTGAGTGCATCTGTGTGAAAAACAAACAGCCTCAAATATTCGGTTTAGCTGGAGAAAGTCAGGAAAGACACATCAGATGTTGTGTGGGCAAACCCGCCTCCAAAAACAACCTCCAACTAGACCTCACACTTTGTGGTCGGTTCAACTGCTTCACTTTTAATGTTCTTATGCAAGTTCACTTTGTGGAAAACAAGAAAAATCATGAGGTTTGTTGTTTGGTGCATCTAATGTATAAGAACAAATGGGGTAAAAATGTACAGTACGGGATCTCGGAGTGTGCGTGACTGTGTGGGAATGCTTAGTCAGCCTTCAACACACACTGACACAGAACCAACCACACACCTACTCACATCCAAGCTGTTTCATCCAGTTTCATCATATATTCGGCTCCTTCAACTCAAAGCGAAGTTGAAACTGGATTTATTTTTCCTGTAAAAAAAAACGAGCAAACAAGCTACAACTGCGGTGTCACTTACAATCAAAGAAATAATTCAGTGCAGATCAGGTTTTGGACGCCGTGAGCAGAATGTGTCGTTTTTTTTGCGTCATTCATTCATTTGGTTTTTCCATTCGCACACGAGGAGGAGCTGGAGCCAATCCCATCATGCACTGAGGGCAAGGCAGGGGAAACACTCTCGCTAGTTAATCACAGAAGTGAGCACATTGCATGCCAACATCTTCGCAGTCTGCACTCCACCTGCTTCAAGTGTGAGAGAAACCGAAGCAAGATGACGAACAAAATGCCCACAGAGACGAGCAGAGTTAAAGGGGGTTTCCATCCTTCAAACTATGGGCGTTTTCTCCACATGTGGCGTGTCAGTCAGTGGTACTTACCCAGAGTTAAGTCATTGTTTCAGGTTATACAAAACAAGATTATCGATTATATGAAACAGATTTAACTTTTTGGTTAAAAGGTCTTTCTCTGCACAGAGTTTTTGGTGATGTGGTTGGAATAGAAACAGCAGTTTTAGTGGAGAAAGTGAAGACTGTCATAGTTGCCCCAAAGAATTACACTACATTGCAGCCATGTTGGAGGTCATCTAATGGAACAAAATAAAAATCTTTTGATGTCAGTCATTTGCACGTTAGAAAATTAAAAAAATACAACCAAGGTTTAAAAATAATGGAGTTTAACTCAACACTATTTTTCTATTAAGTGACTGCAGTTGGATTCATTCATAAAAAAGCCAACAATGTTTGAAAACTGCTCAGTTTTCAAAGAGTCAAAGGAATTAATAAAAAGCATTTGGACCTTTTTTTAGTCTAACAAACCTTAAAAAGAGGTATTTTACATAGTCTGTTCAACCTGATTGAACAAACGATGTTGAAAGTGTTGCATCACAGTAAAACTCCTTTTCGAGTTTTGTTGTTGCTCTATTAGACTTTCACTATGTGTCATTTTTTAATGCAAAACTACGACGGCAGTTCAGGTACTTTTAGAGATTGTTTGGGGTTTTCCCTTTCAGTTTACATTCATAAAGAGGAGAGCAGGGGACACCAAGCACACTAAATCCTCTTATTTATGACATTTAAAGTGATATGTTAACATTTATCAGTGACTAAAGTCAAACAACTCAAATCTAAAGGTTCTGCAGAGGTTGGACAAATAATCCTTTGCTATGTTGTGACTGTATAACATCTTTACTTAGAAATACTAGCATTTTATATTAACATTATAAACTATATAACAGGAATTTATCACCAATTCAGGAGCTTTTTCAGTCTCTTTTAAAGGACAACAAAAGCTCTTATGAACCCAGTGTAAGCCAGCAGCTTGGCACCAAACAGCAGACACACAAAGTTAGTGACTAGCTGGTGAACATTGTGTCCTATTTAGTGACTACAGAGGATTTGTAGAGACAAAAAAGAATATATAACATTTTTTTCTCATGCTTTTATTCAAACTCTTTGAGAAAGATCTCACATTTGTTCGGAAAATTGCTTAAGACAACTTATTAAACAATGCACATGCACATCTCTGCCTGGCTGATATTATCCTTCATTTTTGTTAATTTCTGTCATTGCCAGATGTGATATTTTGTTCTTATTATGTCAGGTTTATGTTTTTTACTTCTGTCCTTGGGTGCTAAACCATAGATGAGACGTCTTATTTCAGTTTTTTTGTTTAAATGTTTTGATTTCTTTGTATCCTTTGCAAACTTAACTTAATCCGTCGTGGGAAAAATAAGAGATCTAATGTCTTCTCTTATGTTATTTTTATGTGACAGTGTAGAATTTAGTGCAATGCTGTGTTTTATTATTGCATTTTTATGATTGAAAAGTGTTTATAAGCATATTAAAAAGGAGTTTCTCCTAATGTTACATTGCAAAGCTTCTCTGGATGTCACTTTTTTATTGTGCATTTTCTTCTCATTACTGTAAAAAACTGATCAAACCTTAAAATGTGCACATTTTGAATCTCTGTGTCTGATGTCTTGATGCTCTGTCTGATTCGTCCTCGCAGTCGCTTTATTGATGCAAACAAAATCAGGCAGCGTGTTAAGATATTGTGACACAGGTCTCATTCTGCAGTGAAGCCGAAACACCAGAGCCAACAAGACGAGGTGAGCGAACACATTTTCCTCACATGGCTCGGCTTCAAAAGTCACAACGCTTGTCTGTCTGAGTGGGAGCATTTGGATGCAATCCAATATCATACTTTTGCCTCCTGAGGATGAAAATGCAATTCACTCTCGGCTAATGATCGCTGTGACATTCATTACTGACCTACAGTGTCAGGCACAGAAGTATTTCATACATCCTCCATTTTTAGCCTCCATATAATCTGTTTCCTCACAGAGGGCATCTGTGCCACAGCACTTTGAGCAAATTGTTATTATTTTTCCCCTTCATTCGATTATTTTTGCTTGGAATAACTAGTTTTAATAACATATACTTACATACATCTTGGTGCTCCCATTAATTGAGCTACTAAGCCTCAGCAGTAAAGTGAATTTGCACACAAACTGAAAAAAATTATCTATTTGAAAAGGAAATTACAGTGTGGAAACTTTGCATTCTAGCACCGTTATTTAACTCTTTCTGTAAATTTACATTGCAAAGCAAAAACGCAGCATTCAAGCACTGTTGCTGGAGCTGAAGAATCACATTTACAGTACTGTATGTAAATGTAGCACTAAAAAAAACTCACACTTCACATTAAAACTTGATGAATTACCTGCTGATCCTGAGCAGCAGCTTGGTATCTGAGTTTGGCAGCAGTTTTTCAGCCTGCTTAAGGCATGTTCAGACTGAAAGAGCCAGAACAGGCGGTGGGATTGCATATAAAGTTAATGAGCAACATGAGTGGATGCAAATTTCTCCTGGAAGAGGCCAACTGACATTTGTATTCAAGGAGGCTTTAATTTCCAATTCAGAACCAAATTACTGAAAGCAAAGCTGCAGAGTTTTGGTCACTTCATGGCAGAAAAACCTCTGATACATCACTGAAGGTTAAGATATGTTAAAAACAATCCACTCAAAATGGTTGATGCACTTCTCTCTTTGGTTGTTTGGTGCAAATACATGAGGATCGCAAACAACCCTTGAGGTAAAATTTACACAAATTACACAAAAATTTGCTTTGCATTTAATCTGAATAGCAAGAGCACTTGCAGCACTCTGCTATTTCATGCTGGTGCACACAAGGACAGAGCGTATTAAGGCAGCAGGTACAACTCCATCATCTTCTAATCAAGCAATCAAGCAGCAGGTAGTGTTGATGCTTTGGTAAACCATAATAAAATCTTTTCACAGCTTCCTAAAGGGTTTTTGGTCAGACCAGATTGTTTTCCACTCAGATTCAGACAAAACAAAGCTTTGCAAAGTATTGTCAGTCTGTATTGTTTTGCGATACTGTGGTAAAAAGTGGTGTTTTTTGTTTACTTGTCACTCCAAGCTGGCAGTTTCCAGTCGGCACGATCTGCTTGTGCTGTTTTTTGGGTGCAGAATTGAAATGGAGTACAAAAAAAAAAAAAAAACCACAAGCAGCCGGCTGTGGCACCGTGCTGGTCAGGGTTTGGAGCTCGCCCAGCAGGCCTATTATGATTAAATGGGACAATCTGGGAAAGTGTCAGTGGGATAAATTCCACTTATGAGCAGACTTTAGGAAGAATTAAATGTTGCACTTTATATACACTCACTGAGTTTATAGATCATCTGTTTGTATGTGTAGATATTATATTATATTATATTATATTATATTATAGTTTGT
>JAPZDV010000001.1:22952400-22998602 GCA_029814665.1 Acanthurus lineatus
CCCCCCCCCCCCCCCCCCCCCCCCCCCCCCCCCCCCCCCCCGGCCCCCCCCCCCCCCCCCCCGCCCCCCCCCCCCCCCCCCCCCCCGGAGGTGGTGTTAAAACCGCCGCCCCGGTGAGAGGGTGTGTGTGTGAGTGTGTGTGTGTATACATATACATATGTATGTGAAATGTGTGTGTCTGCGCGCGCGCGGCCGGGGACGGCGGATTTCCATCACAACCAAGATGGCGGCGGAGCGGACAGCCGGCTCGGCACTCTGACTGACTGACTGACAGAGAGAGAGAAGAAGAAGAAGGAGAAGAAGAAGAAGAAGAAGAAGAAGCAGCCTCGCGCGGCTGGACGGCTAACGGTCGGACTCCTGAGAGAGAGAGAGAGATAGAAAAAAAAACTCAATAACAACAAAAACCGCACAGCTTCTCGGTTAACCGATGAACCAGCACCGGTAAGACGACACCGGACGAAGTTGTGTGCGAGGAAATTTTAACGTCCACAAGCGGGGGTAAGTACGAGATGATGGACCGTTATAGTGACCGACTGACTGACTGGGTGAGGGATTTAACGGACAGCTGCCGGAGCGAGCGAGTTAGAAATCCGTCATGCTAGCTGTGTCACCGCACCTGCGTTGTTTTTTTTTATTTGTTTCCATTTGTTTTGTGTATTTTTTTTTTAAAATATTCGTTAACTAACTGTCTCTAACGACCATTTCTGCCTCTCATAGCAGCAGAGGAACCGATGCCTCTCACGTTATCCTTTGCCGGTTCGTTCCCGTAGCTAAAAAAAAAAAAAAAAAAAAAAAAAATTGTGCCACAGGTTGTTCGCCATCAACGTCAATAGGTGAACATTTTAGCCACCTGTGCCGCGCGTGTGACGTGATGTAAACTAAACACTAGTCACACCACATTAAACCTCCGGTCATCCGGTAATAAATCCATCCACCAGCGTGAGGTCGTTAAGAACTAAAAATAACCCAAAACACTACCCTCTCCTTGGCAGACCCCCCCCCTTTTTTTCCTAAAGGATATTTTAGGTTTGTTCAGTTTGTACTTTTGTCTCGTGAAATGCGTTGAATTTAACGTGCACGGTGATTTGACTTCACGATCATGTCTTGCGTTTTTTAAAGCCCGAGACTGTGGAGCTGTCAGTGGGTTTTCAATGGGGGGAGAGGGGGGGTTTCATTCGCTGTCACTGCCTGAGTTCATCACTGAGACAGGGTGGTGAGTGAATGCTAATGCAGCATTGCAAAATACAGCTCAAGTGTAAGTTTTTTTAGGTGGGAATATGTTGACTGATATTTTGGGTGTATATATCCGCAAAATTCTGACATGGGTGTTAAAACTGAGCTGCAGAAGGAGGTGGGGGGGGGGGGGGGTATGAGGTGTAAAGCTGCTGCTGTGCTCCTATCTGACAGTATAGACATCAGACAGGAGCATTGGTGATGGCTGCCTTTGGGGCTCGACATTCTGAGGGTTTACTTCCCCCCAAATTCCCCTCTGCATTGTTTGGCGGTGTCGCACAGACAGGCAAGTCTGGTCAAATCCCATATGTGTGACCGAAATAACACTCAAGCCTGTGATTTTAAAAAAAACCCAGCTCCACAAACCAGAAAGGTAACCTTCAGTGTGATCCCATAAATCCTCTTCCTCCCACTTTTTTTTTGTGTGTTTGGCTTTTTCATCGGAGTGTTAGTGTCTTCCCATATCATGGAATTTCTCCCGACCAGATTGTGTTGTTGTGCACATGGACGGGATGTTTTTCCACTGTCTTTTTGCCGTGTCTGTTCTTGTTCAGAGGGCAGAAAGGCGCCCTGTTGGAATGCCAGAGAGGGAAAAAGATATATATTTGAGATGAAGGCAGTCTCATCCTGGACAGCCAAACGACACAGAGGGATTGCATAGGGTGGTTGACGCGGCTGTGCAGCCTTGTGCAGGTCCAAGAAGAGGATTTACAGCGGCGTGTTAAAGATCAAAGGACGGGCAGCTAGACTGTGTCTGCTTAGCTGATTGAAGACTTCAGGTACACCCAGTAACCCTGGTTTCCTGACACCAGCCTCAAGGTTAATGCCTGCAGTCCACCTATAAACTGACAGCGAGTGGTGCATGTTATTCCCATCTTGCGTAAATCAGTGAACGCAAACAAAGTCTGCAAATAAGAGTCCCACCTCATAGAGCCATCAGACACAGATTATGAGCGCTCACCCCTCTCATGCTTGGTGAATATTTTGGCGTTTCACTGAAGCATTCACTGTAACTTGCTCTGCATTACAACACATGCTAAACGCCTGTACTGGGGATTGAATGACATTTCTTTGGCAGCGAGTCAAAGTATGATGTTGCTGTCTGTCTTCAGAAGATTTGATCTTTTTTTCAACTATTTCTGCATATTTTGAGACAGTATGTGTAAGGATGTATTTGTATTTGACAAAATTTTTAGTTTTGTGTTATAACAGTTATGTGCCTAACTGGGTTCATGACTGATCCTAATTCTGAGGTTAGCATGCTTGTAACCTAAGTGCTTGTTGCATGAGACATGAAATATGACCTAATTTTCCCTGATTGAGTGTTTATATTCCCAGTCATTGATTGTTAAGGAAAAATACCACTAGGTTGATTGCTTTCTGTGAGTTACTTTTGATTAAGTTATGCCAGAGATGTAAATAAGCTATTGAGTTTTTTTGTTTTTTATTCCCTGCATCAGTGTGTTCGCTATAGAGATGTTATCACCAAATTTGAGTTAGTTTTTAACCAAAAAGACTCCCTTTTCTCCAAGGAAATTGTGATTTTACTCTTATGCCTTATTTTTGTCTAGTCATTCCTTACATTTTCTCATTATCCTTTTCAGTTCTAGCTTGTTGTATTCAGCTGTGGTTTATACTTGCAGTTGAAGGGAATAATAGAAATGGTGACAGCAAAGAAGAAGAGCAACAGAGCAAGAGATGCAGCTGCTGAAAATGACTGATAGTCACGCTGTTTAAATTCTGGTCTATTTCCTATGTGCGTGTGTGTTAAAATTACTTTCTCAATGTCCCAGACAAATAGACAAAATTCAGGTCAAGTATTATCTGTGTTTATTATTTTCGCTGCATTTTAGCCCATGCAAACAAAATGGTAAGGGAATTATTTTTACCTCTATATTCTTTGTTAAACAGTAAAATACAGCCATGCACCTTCTGAATTCTACATTCTCTCTGTTACCAATCAAGACAAGCTTAATTGCCTTCTTAATCTGTCAGCCAACAAACAAAATATTTTGGTTAGTTTGTCTACTTGGTCTAACTGTATTTGGAGGGAGGAGGTTCTGTTGCTGCAATGTAAACACCAAAACTCCTCTGGTGCTAAGAGCTCTCCAACCTGGGAGACTGGTCAGCTATTAGGACCACTAGTTTCACTAATAACTTAGCTAAGAAGCTAATAGCTACAGCCAAAGATACAGCTGAGAGTAATATGAGCGTATGTTAGTCATTCTGATGATATGCTGCCCCCTTTGTTACATATTTCCTCTTTTACATAAATCTAAACCGAATCCTCTATGAAAGTCATCACAAAATAACCAATTTTCTTAAATAGATAATTATAGTAGACTTTGGAAGTTGAATGGATATTTTAGTGATTAAGGATATTGTGTTAGCCTTAAGTGTCACAGCCAAAAGGAAACACCATACTGAAGAAAGGCTGCTATAGATTTTCATGCAACAACTGAGAGCAGCCTTGTATGTTCCCAGGGAATACCATCCACAAACACTAATTAGCTGTGAGCTCAGAGGATTGTCTGCAGGGAGAAAGGCATGATGCTTCCTCAGTTAGTGGGTGGCATCTGGTGTTAGAAAAGATCAGTCTGAGCGTTGGCCACTGATCTCATCATCTAAAGTGAGATTCATAACTCCGAGGAAAGTCATCTGTCAGATTGCAGAAACACATTTCAGCTGGTAGTGCATCTTCTCTGTGGAACAATCATTAAGCAGTCTGCAATATTGTGAACTGAGTAAATAAAGTTTAGTTCAGGATAACTTTCAGAATCGATTGATCTCTCGAGAGCTTGATGGATGATCAGAATGAGGAGATAGACTGAAAAGTTAGAAGAATAGCTTCACTGGTACCGCTGTTGCAGATTCAGAAGAAAGCACTGGGTGCTTCTGCAAGAAATTTGATAAAAAGCAATTTGGACATAGCAGTATATTGGTTTATTAAGTGTATAACTTGATGAGAAACCACATACAGTTATGAAGCAAAACATATCATGGCTGATATTCATTAGCAACATGGGCATCTTATTGGACTCCTCTTTCTCTCCACCTTTGAAAAGTAAGTCCAATAAACTCAGACTTACCGAATTAGAAAAATATATATCCTTAATATCCTCAATTAATACCCAAGGTGTAAATTATTATATTAGATGACAAAAGTGTAGAGTAGTTTTGGAGGACTAGAAGAACTGCATTCACATGCAAGGAGAAAACACACAGTTTTTATTACTTTAATGTCTGTTTTTCCACTCTGTTCAACTTTACGAAACTTTTGGGTCAATTGATTTAACTGAAACTTTCTTGGATGTGGGCTTGCCACAGACAAAGGTTCACTGGTGAAGGCTGTAATTGTCTGATTCTCACATTATTCTGCTGCTGCTGTGTGGTCTAATGGGTTCAAGGGTAAAGGATTATTCCCCACTGTCTTCCCTCAACACCCAGACAGACGTGAACCTCATATTACAAAAGACTACAGACCTCAATAAATCAAAACTGCCAGACTCCAAAGTCAACAAGCTGAAAATTAAGCGGTCACAATGATAAAACAAATGCTTATGTTTTAACAAATCTCTTTGTGTGACTTAAAGGTGAAATACCAGCATTAAGAACAGTTTACTGCCAACTAGGGAATTAAAAGCTCAGGCTGGGAGAGGAGTCAGGGTGGTGAGATTGAGTTTCCTGGAGACGAGGTATTAATTCCCACAGGGCTCTGCACTTCCCTGCGTTAATACTGTACACAGAGCCAGAGCGGTAACCTCTTGTATAGGGTTGCAGCCTGGGAATTAGTAATTATAGTAGTGTCCCAGCACTTACCTTAATATCTGTGTAATGAAATGTGACCTTAAAATGCTTTTAAAATATTAACTTTGTTTTGCCTTGTAGGCTGACTGTTTTTTTTGTTTGTTAGCATAAAAGTCACTGACACATGGAGTACAATATCAAGTAGCTCAACAAGTGGCTCTGTCTGTTATCCAGATCTGCATTGTTAAAATCAAACTGTAGATAATAATTCAGCAAGTTCATTGGGAACAGTTGCAAGCCAACATCAAAAATGCTCCAGTTCTTCAACTCAAACCACCACTAAAACTGGGCCCAAACTTAACTGTCGTGGCTGCAGTAAACGTATTTATTGAGTAGTAGCGCTTCTAAATAGTAGTTTATTTTATTGAGTAGAGGGACACTGTCAAACTGTCCTCATTAGGCTGATTAGTGACAAAACTTAACAAAAAACAAACAAGCAAAAAGACTCAAAGATGAGTTTTAAACTGCCTTGTTTTTCGATTCCATTAGTTTATATTACTTAACCTGCCTGTGTTGCCAATGAGAAATCATGAAGCTCAAAGTAGAAATTGTGTCAGTGTGACTGTTAACCGAATTTGCAGTACAGTGCAGTGTTAAGAGGTATGACTGAACTGAATATTTTGAGTATTCAAAGTCTGCAATATTAAGATTTTAATTCTTAATCAGCATTCAAATGCTTGTCAAACCTGAATGACCGATCCTGTCTCTGGAGGAATGAAAACCCCTCAGTCACACCGGATCCTTCTCTGATCCAGATCCATTTTCCATCGAGAGGAGACCTTGGTTTTTCTTTTAAACATTTGGGATTAAAAAGTGGATTTATCCTCACTTCAACCTGCCCGTAGTTGTGAGCCACAGAGGTACTGAGCTGTGCTAATTAGTGTCTAATGTTGAATGCTTAACTTACAGGAGGGCAGATCTACTTTACTTGATGAACATACAGAGAGGAGACAGAGAAAAGAAAAGAGTTTGCAAGGAGTCTGGTGATTGTGGAGTTCTTAATTAAAAACAAACATGCAAAGACACACACCCTCAATGTCTGCTGCTTATATCTAGCTTGTCTGATGGACAGTATCTCACTGTTTGAGGCAAATTAAGTGCACCCTGCGGTCAAACTGCAATGCAAGGCAAAGATTTACTACTTTTTAGGTAAAGATGTGCATGTTCTGAATTAAAAGCTGGATAAAAAAGATCACACTTCATAATGCAAGATGGTTTGGCTTGCAAGGCTAGCCTAAATGCTCCGTGAGATGCATGAGAAACACTTTATTTTTACTTCATTCTCATTTTTTTTCTAGATATGATCAGATGATGGTGTTAATAGGATCAGTGGCTGGGAGGTAAAGTCATTGCTGTCATCCATTGCTGCTGCATCACCATCCGTCACGGTTGGTGCTTAATTATCCATAACAAACACATCACAGTCTTCCACTCACAACAAGAGAGACAGATTGCTCCAAACTTCAGTTGAATTTTAAAACATCTTTTGAAATTTAGGTCAAGACCTTGCACAAAGTTTTTCAAAGCACTTAGTATTCTCACTAGTGCATTTATACCAAAGCACATCACAGTCCCATTAGCATATTCATTTTTGGTATAGGTACGTCCCTGCAGGGCACAAATTGCTAACCCTGACATTATTATTTTAACGTTGCTCATGTAAAGGCGAGTAGTGAGTGTTAATGGATGAGACCTCAGTGCTCGACCCTGAGCCTCGTCCTCCTGCTTTGACAAATGCTTAACTTTGAATTTTTGATAATGAAGTCAAGGATAATTAAGCATTATTCTGAAGGAAAAAAAATGAGTGCCATAGCTGCAGCTAAGCTTTGCTATCTTCAATTAATAAAGCAACACGTTTTCTCTTACTCCAGCCTCGCCGCTTGTGTAAAAGTATTCTAAAGCTGAGACACTTCAGAGGGTTTGTGTTTTTAATAACAGACAGAAGCATCTCCTTTTGTTATTCAGGAGGCATCTTCTGTAGGCCTCTAGAGTGGAAGTAAAAAAAAAAAATATTCAAAGCTTTTGTGGTTGAAGATACTTGTTTCTCAAAGGCATTTTCTCGACCTTGAGTATCTCCAAACGTATATATCTGCGTTTGTATGATTTTAAACTCTTTTTTGAACTGTAACAGTATCAGTTTTTGCTATATCTTGTTATGGAAGTGTTTTTAAGCTGTACTGTCAGTACATTGTAAATTAACTACTGCACATCAGTGACGGGACACAGAACAGTGACCCTGTATCTATCATAACTGATCAGATCATGTCTACTGAGATCTCATGGGACGGCCACTTATAATCTTGTTTAAACTCTTTTTAACAACATTTCACAACTTTCATTTGCTATGGTTTTACGCTATAAAAGTTTCAGACACAACCCAAAACCTATCTGCATGATGTATTTGCTTGACCTCATGATGAATGTTGGCCAGCAGTCTGGGCTCGTTGCAGTCAACTTGTTGAACCCGTGGATGTGCTGTGACCTTTGGCACAAATTCATTTAAGCTGCAAAGCAAACTTAGTTCTCTTTTGTGCTGCAGTATGAATTTAAATGTGTCATAATCTCTCCTGAAATATGCAAATTATGGAGTCTGTATTGTTATTTGTTTTCAGCAGTTGTTAACTCTAATAGCTTAAATTTTAATAGACTGGCCCTGATGACTAGAGGACTCCAAATTAACAAATCACATTCACTGTTTTATCAGATATCCACCAATTCAATTTTCGTCTCTGGATCCTTCAGTTCAGTTTGTCCCTCTGTCCATCTGTCTGTCTTTAATAAATGGCATTTTAAAGAGAATTGACAAAATTTTGTAAGCATGCATCTCAGTAAACTAAAGTGTACTGGCAATTTACACATTGCACACTTGCACTGAAAACTGTGTTTCGGCAAAAACTAAATTACACACCATCAGTCAATTTTCTTCTAGACACTGCATTGGCCCAAGGTTAGGAGCCTTACTTAGAGGACAAAACAAGATGAATGTGTGTAGTTGACTCAGATAGGGAATGCATAATTTGTGGGGAATACCATGCCTTTTTGTTACCTTGTTAGAAAATGTAATATCGTATAAATGATGGGGGGGTGAGAGATAAGACTGACTCTATTGGTCCCCGAGGGGATATTTGTTTTGGACTATGAAGAACAGCACTGCTACTTAAGAATGCAAACCAAAAACAATCTGACAGCAACAAATAGACACACACCTAATTAAAAATACAATCTGTCTGTCAATCAGTCCGCTGGCAAAGGTTAATGCATCTAATGTTGCTACCTCCCATGAATACTGTCTCCTGATTACACACTCACATTCACTCCATCTAAGAGCAATTAAAGAGCAGGTTTAGTGCTAGTTGTATAATTAAATTGACAGTGATGCCAGCAAGAACATGGTTATCTGCCAAAGGAGCTTGTAGTAGATTTGTTTCCTGCACTAACATCGTTAAATATGCTAATGTTTTACTTACATAAAGCTGGTTGTATATTGAGCTTGGTATACATTGCTCTGTAGCTATAGAGCTACCTTTTGTGTCTGTGTTTTTCATTACTGTGATTGTTGTTTTATGAGCTTGGAGAAGATGCAGCTTTTGTCTGGGCCAGCAGCAACTCCACTACACATCACTCATGTGTGTTTGCAATACTATTGGCTTCAAAAATGTGAAATGGCTCGAGCTGAGTTAAAGTCGGGTGCAGATATTACACTTTGTCCTGGAAAAAAACCTATAATTTATTTCTCACAAAGGCCACCTTTCCCCCAAAAATGTTACATGACCTGATGCTGCTAAAAGGCACAAGAGCCAAACACCCACCCCTCTGGGCTAACTAGAAGCAGATGCTTGGCTAGTGAGGCTTCCTACTGGCTTGTGTTTATGTTCTTGTGCACATTCCTTTTCACCTCCTCCACGTGTCTGCCCTGCTGTGGCTGTGTCTGTGCTGGGTGTCTATACAGCTGGAGCCGGGCGCAGCGGCTGGGCTGTAAAAGGCTCAAACGAGAGTCCCTTTGGTGAGATTCACTGGCCCTGGTTCTTGTGAACTCGTGACAGCTGGAAATCTTTCCCCCTGTCACGTTGGCTTAAACGCAACCTTAATGGAAGCAACTGAAGGCCTGCTGGATCCCAACATCTTATCGAACTCCTCCCTGCACGCTTGCTGTGGTTATAGGTCAACGAGTTTGGGCTGGAAAGCTTTGTCTACGGCTCTGGCACCGGGGCCTTCTTGTGGCCGAGTTTAAAGTTTCTGGGCCTGTGGTGCTTTTCCACCAAGTCTGCTTCCCTCCCACACCACTCTCTGCCCTGTGTGATTACTTCAGAGTATCAGACAGAGCCCAGATAATCTGTGCATCCAGCTGTAACATGCCACAGAGTACCTTTTTTAATGCCACTTAACCACATCATTTAGGGTTCTCCGTAATCAAAAGCTGATTTCAGCTTTACAAAGACAAATAGTCTGCCAAGTCTTAGGAAAACTGTGTCTTAAGGCACTTTTGCTGAATGAGCCTATGTCATGAATGATTTAGAAACACATAAATATAATCCGTAGTGCCTCAGGCCCATGGTGTAGGGCTCCAGTGACCTTTTAAAGAGACTTCAGCCCCGGGACATCCTCTCTTAAATGTTCACAACTTTTTATGCTGGGAGGAATCATTGGTTACTTCATTCTGGGCGTTTACCTGAAGACCAAGCCAAGCTTTTCCACTCTGCCAAGGGAGAAATAGAGCAGCCAAAAAATTAAGTTATTTGGATAAAACCACTTAAACTGTGAAGGAGATTTTTATTCTTATGTGTCAGGCACGGCACAAGTCACAGCCCTGCATCTTTTTGATGTAGTTCCAGATGAGGGAATCCAGTGATGATCCCTGCATGGAAATCCATGGACTAGATTTGCAAAGAATAGGTGTTTCACACTGGTATGCCTTCTCAGCTCTTTGATGCACCTAAATTCAAGGATATCTGCATAAAAAAGTATGCATCTGTATGTAACTCTAAGGCAACTATTCCTGCACAGACTGAGCTGCTCAAAACAATGGGAAATTAATTTAAAAGATTGCTTTGTTTTCTGAGTGTCATCATCATGTCGATGCATTATAATCTATAAAAGTCTTTTAATAGATCAGTTTTGGTTGTATAACTCATAAACCCCCACAAACACCTTCACAGTAATATTGGCTAAGAGAAAGGAGGAACTGTAAAATCCATAATTCATTTTTTATTCTGTCACCTGCGTCTCCATTGTGAACTGAGCATAGCTGATTTCTTCTATTCTTGAAATGTAGGGCAGGCTGAGAGAGCGGGCTGACGACAACAGAGGCGGTTTGATATCAGTGGGAGTCCCGCTTATGCAGTATATAAAGTGTATATCTATCTATCCATTTATCATCCATCAATCTATCTAACCAGCCAGCTATCTGTGTAAGTGTGTGTTTATGTGTGTGCGTGTGCGCGATCCTTATGTAATGTGTGTCACAGTACTGCTGCTGTCTTGGTTTGCGTTGTATTTTTAGCAGGCTGACAGCATTGCATGGATGAGTATCATTCTTTTGCCGGTCATGTTGCTCTGTAGTCAGTCTGTGGTGGAGGTGACACTGCAGAGCTCTCCATTGCTTTGCATCTGTGGGACTTCAATAAATGAGGTCAACATCTTATTTTGTGTGTGTGGGTGTGTGTGTGTGTGTGTTACAGTGGTGTGGGAGTTTACTGTATTTTTGAGTTCCATGAAATCAGTGCCCACCTCCATTTTTTTATAGTCTCATGCAAAATCCCTCTGGAACAATAAAGCAGCAGTTATTTGCAAGAAACGATATTCCTGCTGTTCTGGTCGACACCCTCTGTAATTTTACCCCTCACTTCATTGTACATTACAAACTATATTATACTGTAGCTAGTGTTATATGTACTACCATGCTTTTAATATGTTTTAAATAAAGTGAAACTGCACTTAGATCGGCCGTATAGATTTATGAGTTTTTTTCTGCACTTGACGAAACCACACATGTTGACTTTGTTAGGTTCTGTCATTCATCGTGCCTGCGTTATACAAGAATGTGACCCCAGGACCTTATGCTAGTGCAGAAACTCAGAGAGCTTCATCAGTGTTGCATCTGTTCTTCAGGCTGTCTGTCAGCCTGTCAGCCTTGCCGGACACATGGCTGCATGCAGGCTTTTGATGGCAGAAAGTGTTGTGTGCACGTGTGGAAGTGAAGTTGGAATGTATGTGTTTGAACTTTCACCACAGATCGTTTTTCTATTCCACTTATGTTGTTGTTAATTTTGTGCCTCAGCTACTCGATCAGTAACTTCACCAGAAGAATGAAAATGAAGTCTGAATCAGGGTTATTGTAAAACAAATCTGTATTTGTATAGCCTGGCTCTTTAAACCAGCTGAGTTTTCACTCCGCACCAGTGCTGAAGTAACCTGTTTTCATTTTGAAATGAGAGAGGACCCTCGGTCGTATTTTGTGTATTTTGTATTAAGTTCAATTCCAAAGTAAACATCTCTGATAGAGCTTTGAGCACGTGTTCCACATTATGTCCTCTGGGTGTTACACCAATGTGTTTAAAGCAAGTGTCCCAGGAACATTTAGAAGTGTGTTTTGTTTGTTGGAGAGGAAGTTGACCATAGACTGTGGTCCAGGACTCAGGATGCTGTGCAGATGTGCAGCCCTTAGAGCTCCCGAGGTCACTCTTAGTTTAACCTATTGTTCTTTAGCTGAATCCAGGAGCGCTGCCAGTTTTCAGTATTAAGCCTAAATATCCTTGTGCCATGGGAGTAATAGAAGGACCAGAGGCCTGGGTTCACCTAACCTTACCTCATTTCTTCTGCCTTATCACGGCTGACCAGACATTACTTGGCAAAGAAAATTTGTTTACTGTGACTTTCTTCTCATCAGTGTCTCATGGCGAGGAAGTGATGAGGGGAAATGCATTTGTAATATGAGTCCAAGAGCCAGGACACACTCAATCGGCGTTTTCTCGCCATCTGTCAATAGCTGGAAGTGATTACCAAAGACAGAAACACAAATCGCTCCTTGTTTGGACATAATCTTGGCTCACTGACCCTGCAGAGATCATTTGATTATGCCAATAAACACCCAGCTTTTTGGTCAGATTCATGTAAACATTCCTTTTCTTAACTAAATATTAGAAGCTGTTAATGAAACCAATACAGAAACAAATGGGATTCTGTTCCATCTGCCTGCAACCTGGATGACAAGTGTTTCAGTCTGTGTGATTATATACATCGAAAATAGCTTGACTGCTTTTATATTTGTACTTTTTGACAGCAAGTACAGCAACACTTGTCACATTTTAACATGAAATGCAGCTGATCAAAGACAAAAAAATCCCCATGTGTTTTGGAGGAGAGTCACTCATAGAGGTCAGAACAGAGAAAGGTTTTGTCACTTTGATCTCTTCTTGACTTACAGAAGTCTCTCTGATGGTGAGGAGAATAAAAAGTGCCAGTAACAGTGTTTATGTAAGTGGGTAAAATCCCGCTAGCCTCACACAAACTGGAGTTGGCAGCTTTTTTTACCTTTTGCTTGAGCCAACACATTTATACGAGCTAACACACCCAGCTAATTAAACCCTTTCGTCCCACTCACTCTCACCGCGTATGGTCGGAATAAAAAACCTTGTCAAGCTAAATTATTCTTAATTATTGTTGTTATTATTAATATTATTATTCTAAATTGAGCAGAAAGTCCAGGATAACAAAATCTGCTCGCAATGACATGGTTATCTGAGTGAGAAATTGTTCCAACACCAGCTCGGTGAAATTAAGCAACTTTCACGTTCTTTATTTGAATTGTTTTGAATTGTGTCCAGTTTCTTACATTCAGTTCATGTCAGGGATGGAAATTGAGAAGATTTTACCAATGCTATTATTAATCTGCTTATAGGGCTGATTCCAAAACTCTTAATAGTTCCTGATCACTTTGAGGGGAGATGTCTAAAGCCTGAGAACTAGCTGTAGGAGTTGTCTGCCCGTCATCCTCTAAAATAGATTAAATTAATGACTATTTGTACAGCAATCGAGAACCATTTCTCAACTGGAACTGTTCTCAAATCCCAGTCCCTCTCTGAGCACTCGCTGTGCAGGTGCACATTTCTCACACCTCCTGATTTCAGCTGTCATGAACCCAAGGTGTTCTTGTGTTTTTGCATCACCAATCCAGAGAAGAGCAAGAGTACTGGCAGGGGTAAAGTTTCATTTGAACCCACAGAGACAAGCTTGTTTCCCGGAGGCTCGAGTGTCAAGAGGTTGAGCGATGAATCTGGTCACTGAGGCGGACTGAGACTTTACACCAGCAGACCTCGAGGCCGCCACAGACAGAAACGTCCACTGTGAAACAAAACAGGCTCAGAGCATTTCTTTGTTCCTCTTCACTTTAGCATTTTGTTAGACTTTTATTCTATTATGTTACTGCTGTTTAGCCACATACTGCCATGTCAATGGCTCAAGGGAATAATGTCTGTAGACTGAAAATAATTGGGTAAAAATGCCTCCAGTAAGAGGAACAATTTTTACATCTCATCCTGTTTAGATTTTCTTTGAGCTGTCGAAGATACATATCTGTCCTTGTGGGCCATTTTGGCCACAGATTTCTTTTTTGTCATGAATTCTTGGATTGATTAGAAAATAAACAATTTCTCTAAAGCAAAAAAAAGTGTGGTGGTACTTAGTTTGACAGTCAAGTATATAGTAAAGAATTATGGTAACTAATCAGTATCTCATGCAAATGTGTTTCGTTATTTCATTCCTCAGTCAGATTGCCTCACGGCAGAACCGAATCCCCTAAAATCAAACAAATGAGGCGAAAAAGTGTCTTTTAACTGAAGGCAGAAACACAAATTCAACACGTTTAACATTTCTGGCAAAGCCTCCAGCAGCTGCTCTTTGTAGATATGCCATCATTTCTCCTCACAGCATTAATTTTGTTCTCAGTTGTGTCTTCGGCTCCAAATGTTTTCGTAGTTTTGTCTCAGACTCTGACCTCGGCGGACCCAACTCCTCTGTTGTCTTGAAATGGCTGTGTGATCGTGACACTGCAAACAGCCAGTGGTCAATTGCAGAGCTGGATCAAAGTAACACTGAACTTAAGATTCGCTGGCTTTCCTCAGGGTGGTGAAAGTGTTTGCTGAGTTTCCCTTTGTTCTGCATCAGAAAATGCACTCCCGTTGTTTGAGGATTTGAGCCGTTGCTTGACTGAAACGATCACAGCTGTAACTGGTGTCACTGTTGTTTTCAGTCATCTTTGGATACCGAATATAAACAAAATTGTGATAATGAGGCAGTTCTGTGTTGATTCTTGGCAGAAAAACATCATTTGTGTACTTAAAACAGCTTTTGATATGCAGATGTTATTGAGAAAAAACCTCATCACTGAAAATGTCCTGTTTTCATTATTCTCTACTGTAAGCTAACATCTGGGGTGTTTTTGTAGTACTTACTTGTTTACCCTCCTGACATGTTAGTACACCTTTCACTCTGTATTTCTTCAGCGAGTGGAGATTATGTTGTGCAGTCAGGACATGCTCCTCTTAGGATAGATTAGGAAAACTACTGCTTCCCTGCTTAATAGGCTTCATGATATCACAAGGCCTCTAATCAGCAGTTTCTTATGTGGGACCGGCCTGTAATTGAGGCAGAATATCAAGTGTGAAGAAACACCTTAATGCTCCCTTTTTTAAATTGCACACTCAGGTCTGTGTAGCCAGCCAGGCATTACCTGTCTTTTCTTCAGTTTTATAAATTAGAGAAGAGTTAAAAACTTTCAATGTTAACATTGTTCTGTCCTTGTCAGGATGTTTTATCAAAGTGTCCTTGAGCCTGGACGCTGAACCTTTAGATGTTCATATGAACTAAAGTCAGTCTGGTCAAAGACCGTCAGCTGACTGCTCTACCTGTAACTAGCTGCCTGGTACCTGATTGTAACACCTGTCCTCCTCCTCACATTTTCATCCTCTTGTTCTGTTGCCCTTCTGCAGACCTCCCCTCAGTGAGATTTATGACTGTCAGATTTTTTATTTTACTGTCATGGCAAGGACGCAAGAACAATCTGACCTGCTACTACAACAAATATCATCCTCTCTCTCTCCCTGTCTCTCTCTCTCCCTGTCTGTGTCTCCCATCCTCTCTCCCTCTGTAACTGTGCAGGCAGTTGGCGGGGATGGAAGATGATGGAGGACAAAGGCCCCCGTGTAGCCGACTACTTTGTGGTGGCCGGTCTGACGGACCCGTCCAAGCCTTTGGACCAGGAGATCCACTTTGATGATGTCTGCCACAAGACGGCCAAGCCAAAGGCGCCCATCACAGATGTGGCTGTGGTGATCCGCTCGATGGGTGAGGAGGTGCCGCCTGGTTTCACCTGCATAGAGGAAACACCAACCGGCCATTCAGCTGATCTTAACAATGGCGGCCTCATGGCGCCCCAGATATTTCTGTGCTACAGGCGAGGTCGCGACAAACCGCCACTCACTGACCTGGGGTAAGTATCAAAGAATCCTTTTCTTTGTTTCTGAGGCATTTCTGTGTTAAAAAGACATAAAAACATCATTTTTTTAACAAGATTAAGAGCCAACAGCCATGCTAGCAGCTTAATCAGGCCACATTTAGGCACAATGGTGTTTGACTCAGCTGATGAAGTCAGCATGTTAATAAGTTAACTGTTACAATGCTAACATGCTGATACTTAACAGGTAAAATGTTTAACATATTCATCATCTTACTATAAGATATTACAGATTTCAGCTAAGGCCATTAGTTTTGATGTTTTATGGTAAACTATAAACTGGCACCAGATCAAAATCTGATGACAGTTAGGTTAGCTGAAAAGCCAAAAGATGTCGCCAAAGGTCTATCAGTTTGTTCTGAGGTTTAGACATAAATTTTGGTGCTGAATTTAAAGGAAATCCATCCAGTTGTTGAGATATTTCACATTAAAGTCACATATGTGGACCTCATAGTGGTGCTACATTAAGGAAAAGAGAGATTTCAAGTAACAGAGAGTTCTGGTACTTGCTGTCTTGTTATGTTTTGTCAGCTCTGTAAAGCTGAAGTGCTTGTGTACCTAAAAAACAAAAATTCCTCCTGTGCAGCAGTTTGCCACTTTCTGTCCGTCTGGCAGCCGTTCCCCACTGTGATTTTGCAACAACAAGAGGTGGAATAGTGCGAATCCCTGATACAGGTGTCCTCCTCAGCAGCATCTTTTGAACTGAGGAAATTCAACACTGTTTGTTCAGTGCTCTCACACCTCTGGCTGACAGAGGCAGGTGGTGACAATACTAAGTAGGCTAAACTGGCCTCTGACATGACGGAGTGCAGTGCTTCTCAGGCACTGACACAGAGGTTCTGCTTCAGACAGTATCAGCAGCTTTTTGTGTGCTGAAAGCTCAGAGGGGCTGCACTTCCCAGACGCTGGCTGGACTAATGGGACGCTGACGTCTGTGTGTTTGTGCATCTGTGTGCGAGTGTGGTCGTCATACTTAATGCCCCATGTGAGAGTTTGTTGCTGTTATCTGTGACCAGCAGTCATTTCCGAGTAAAGAAAAACAGAAGGCAGTGTTACAAAATGTTCCTAAGTCCACGTCATAATATCCATCATACGGTCATGTATTTGACAAAGTAGTGAACCTCGCCCCATCCTGCTCAGTCATGATACTGTCACCTGTTACCAATGAGCCTGTTTACCTGTTGAAACAGGTGTTTTTGGAGCATTTCACCACTTTCCATGTGTTTATTTTTTTCCCTTTCACAACTTCTTTAAGTTGTGTTGCTGCCTCAGATTCAAAATAATCATATTTTTGTAAAACTGCTAATAAAAAACCTGATTCCAAATGAGACAATATGCGTTTAATGCTTTACCTCATCAACTTCACAACTTGGCTTCAATACTGAAGACTACAAAGGAAAACGTGGAGCTTTGGCACCTTCGGGGTTCCCATCAGGAAAATTGATAAGCAGAGGCAGCGATCCATTAAAAAACTGACACATTCTGTCTCATGATCACTTTAGTTAGTGGCTGATGGCCCAAACGAAAGCCACACTCTTTAAATATATGACATTTTCTGTGGCATAGCAGCCTTTTCTCTTCTTTCCTGAACAATAATATTTCAGCTTTAGTGTTTTTAATGTTTTTTTTTTAAGAGGTGAGCCACCTCACCTCAAATAAAGATCAGACCCTTTTGGAAATACCGCACTAAACTCTGACCTTCTCACACAACTCCAGCTGTTTGGAGAGAAATTCAAGGTCTAATTTAGCAAACACAAAGGCCAGTTTGAATTCTGCAAAGCTGGTGGCTCTGTAAATAAAAGGAGAATGTCAGCTGGTCTGATGGCAGGGACGGCATCGACAAAAATCGGTCCGGCTTAAAAGCAGTGAAAAATGTGCACATAGCTGCTAGCAGGGCAGAATCACCACAGCAGCGAGTTAAAAAAAAACCAAACAAAAACGGACAAAATCGAAAATCCCTCGGTGGACCACTTTAAATTCTGTTCTCTTTGCAGTGTTCAAATAGTGCCCCAAAATGCCTGGTGGGTTCCACTTGAAACAGTAATGGAGGATAAGTGCATAATAGAAGCACAAAGAGGGATGTTTAAAATTACTGCTTCTGTTGTGTACCTCTGAGTACTAATCCTCTGAATGGTTCATATGAGTGTTCTCTTGTGCCTAATTGTAATTCTGTACTGGGTTAATATGTTTTGATAGTGTACGGTATATGTACTTACATGTATATATTGAAAGATTTGCTGTGAGATACAACAAATCTTGTCAAAGTTAAAATTTAATCATCATCAGTCTATTAAGAGAACATCATGGGTACATAAAAGCAAGAAAAATGTCAAACTTTATTGTGTTAAAAAGTTGCTCTTATAGCCTATTATAATTCTGAAATAATTATATTCTAACATGCATGTGGACGACAATTGCAAGAGTACATTTAGTACAAACCCCGCTCCAGTTTAAAGCTCCATCCATAATAAGTAGGGGACAGTGAGTAACATATATAACATTACACAATATACAGCCAGCAGTGTTGCTGCCACAGAAAAAACCCACATACAAAACAAAAAAAGGAGCTTTTTTTCCAGTGAGAAGAAGCCGTGTTCCTGTTGCCTGACAGGGGATATTTGCATGCAACATGGCTGCCAAACTGTCATTTCTGTACCAGGAGGTATCATTATCATGAGTTACGAAGCCACTAAAAAGCTTCCATGCTGAATACCTACTTTAAGTGCAACAGGACTTACTTGTTAGTTTCCATCAAGATCTTTTGCAAAAACAACTCAGACACAACTTGATGGCACTCAGCTTTTACCTCATATGTACTCCCCTCCTGCAAGCGCGGACTCCTGAATGAATGACTTTAAATGTGGCCGATGTCATTAAGTTTAAAAAGTGGCCCCAAGCTCAAAGCACTCATGACTGCCACTTTACAGTCTGTCTCTCTCTCTGTCTCTGTCTGTCTCTCTCTGTCTCTCCCAGTTTTCATAAATCGTATCAGTTCTGCTCTGGTGGTTACAAGGTGCAAAGCAGACATTAAGCTTAATCAACTCCATTCTGTCAGCCACTGAAAACTGGGATAAATGCCCAATGTTAGACTTAAACGTGGAGCTCCACCTAATTAGTCCAATGAGATCATGACTGCATATTGTGTTGATTAATTCTACACAGAAATCACACTAATAACTACACGCTGTTGTTGAGTTTTGTTTGGCTGACTGCCTTGTTTTTGCCTCCCCCACCTGCAGCGTTCTGTATGAGTGGAAGGAGCGACTAAAGCAGGGCTGCCACCTCATCCAGACCACACCCTCCGGACGTCCAGCCAACATCAGCGGCAATTCCTCCCAGCGCATCTACGTCACCTACCGTCGGGCGCCTGAGAGCCAGCCACACACCGCCCTGGCCGTCACCGACATCTGTATCATCATCCCGAGCAAGGGAGAGACGCCCCCACACACCTTCTGCAAGGTGGAGAAGAATCTTAACAGCAGCATGGTGAGACGCAAAACATGTAGAAAATTGCCCCCCTGCAGTTCTCATGTTACAACACTGCTTTTCCACAATGCAGCATTTACATTTTGTTCGGTGAGATGTTTCTTGCTCAAGTCAAATTGTTTGTTTTATCCCCTCAGAGTCAAAAAGTAAGCTAAGGCTTTTTTACCAGGGCTTCCACTTTGCGAAAAGGAGGAAAAATCTGTTGTTGAAGTCTAAAGAGACAAGTTTTTACAACCAGAAAACACAGAGCAGATGAATCAAAGTGCAGATCAAATGTCTAAAAAATTTGAGAAAAAAGCTGAGGTAGAGAGTGCAGGTTGAGGTAAAGTGGAGTTCATTGCAGAGTAACTTGATCATAACAAAGTATTTACATGTGGAGGTGGATTTTTGGTTTTAAGTTCCAGGACATTTTGGATTCAGCAGACTTTAGTGCTCATCTTGTAAAACCTTGTCTGAAATTCAAAATGTCAGAATAAATTTTATCCTGAAGCCTTGAATCCTCAGCTCCTCTCTGATGCTTTTCCTCAAATCCTTCTCAACACATTTTTTTTTTAAGGAGAGACTTAAAGTTGTGACATGAGCTTCGGAAATGAAGTCAGAAGTACAAATTGACATTGAGCCTCTTTGCAGTGACTGATGAGTCCTGACGAACACTGACAGGTGTAACTGCTTTACTTTTTTTACAGTTTTAGTTTAACAGTTTAATTTGAAATAAGGGAGTCATGTTGGCAAATATTTCAGCCTGAAGCCAAGTAAAGCTTCTCTGTGTCTTTTTTGTGCTAAAACATCGAGGAGTTAAGAAGGGCAAAGAAATGAGAAATATGCTGTCTCACTTTTATTGTTTTTTTTCTGGTTAAATGCAGTTTTTTAGTGTTTAGGGAGGAGATTTCAGCCCCTAGGTGACTTACTAAAACTTGGTAGAAAAACCCGCCTACATTGTCTCTGGAAGTTTTTTAAAAACTGTGTGTTTTTAAACTGATCTAGTCTTTTTTTTCTGAAAAGGGAGGCAGAGTCCTTCAAGCTGTATGACCCTTTACTCCTGCGTTTGGTTTCCTCCCCATTTGTTCTATAGACAAACATCTCTTTCTGTCTACTTGCTCTGTTATAATCTCTTTATGTATCTCTACTCCTATTTCTCTCCTCCACATATACACATGTGCACACACACACATATAAACACACACACACACACTGTCTAGGATATTGTTAAAGTCCTTGCTGTGTCGTGCTGTGGAACAGAATACCCCTGTTGAGAAACTGTGTGTGTAAATCTACAGAGACTTGTGTTGCATAAAGGAAGGAAGGAGGCTCCGACAATAGAATTTAGATGTTGCTTCATCCATTTTTCATCAGATCATCATGGTTTAGCGACTGGATGCACATGCCTGAGTGTAGTTGGGCTTTTTTTGGTTGAAAAATGAGTGTGTCTAGACTGTGGGTTATACATCCTGATTGGCTCAAAGGCAGCCTGTGTCATTCGTGATAGGCGACATGCTAACTTTTCCCACATCAATCTGTTTTCAGTGGGGTTCTTCTGTCTACCTGTGTTATAAGAAGTCTGTGGCCAAAACCAACACAATTGCCTACAAAGCAGGTAAGCCATCCTAATCCCATAACTACGGGTGCACACACACATCCAAATCCTGATGTGTAACTCCTGTTTCTGATGATATAAGATATCAAATAACCATGTTGTGTGTAAATACTTTCCCTCCGTACTCAGTTCTTCCCATAATCACTGTCTCATTTAGTGAGGAAAACAAAATGTTTAGATAATGAGAATAATTTTAAATATATTTTGAAAAAGTTACTCGTTGGTGTAGGTATAATAAACTCAATTCAGTTAGTTTTTGAGTGATAAATATTTATTGCGTTAGACTTGTCGCACGTTCCTGTATTTGTTTCAGCTGTGTGTTGTTGCACAGTAAACTGACTGCGTGAGGACATTCTGCTACAGCTGTGCTCACAAGTTCAGGCTTGTCGAAGCATGTTGATGCCTCAGAATTTCAGCTCATCTTGCCAATCTTGCTCTAATATAATTTAAAGGGTTTCAATTGTTGCTAGTATGTATTTAATGGTAACATGAGTATAAGAAATAATATGCTTATTTCACATTAAATCCAACTGAGAATGAATTTTTTTCTGATAACACTGTTGGCTCAGTGCTGCTGTGTTTGGCTCAGCCTCAAATTGGCTGGCGGATGTTTTGTTGTTCATGTCTTGAATATGCAGCAGACTGTGAATGGAGCGATCCTATCTGTTTCTCACTAGCACTTTGGATGAGTCAGCTCGCAGAAATGAAGTTTATTTTCAACATTTAAGCCCAGGAAATATCCAGCACGCATGGAGCTGAGTTTTGGAAATGAGCATGTTTTGCAACATCTGACTTTATTTATAGACTAATGCCACAGTTGATCCAAAACTGAAGGAGCCAGGTTTGTTTTGTTGGTGGAGACATGGTTTTCATTTTGGATTGGGATATTGTAATGTGCACATTTGGCTGTAAAACATTAAATATACAGAACATTCTGCAGTGTGTGCAAGATAATAGCTTAAACTGATAAAAAACCCTATGAAAACACACTACAGTGAGCCTTAAAGTTGCAATAGTAAATATATTTTTATACTACGGTATGATAAAAACTCATGGTTATAATACTTTTTATGTGAGAGGAGTCACTCGTACCATTGTTCCATTAAAACTACCACCAACTTTGCAGCTCAGTGGAGCATAATAACTTTTTTTTAGGTCATTGCTTCGCTTTAATAGCTCATTTACAGTTCAGTGCTTTCATCAGCTCCATTTCCTGCAGCATCCGGCAGCTGATTTCTTCTGTTAAACTGTAGTTACCTGCCAAACACCACACAGCAGCCACTTTATTTTGAGTGTGCTTATGTTTAAATGTATGATTACAGTTTGGTTTAAGCAGTGAATTATTAAAAAACTCTGTGGCGACAACTTTTACATCGACTGTCTGAGTCAGGGGGATTTACAAAATGTGGGGGCACTTTGAAAATATAGCCAATCTATTTTTTAACATTCTTTATCCTCTAACATACTGCAGATTGTAATAGTAACTTTAGTAAGCTGATATTTACTGCCAGCTTGCTTTTACTTACAGACCAAAGACGATTTAAAGTCTCTTGTGTAAGCGTTTACGTTACTAACAATAGTCAAATTGATGATGCTTTGGTGCTTGGTGACAGTAAGCTGAATACTTTTAAACCTGTTTTTCTTCTTTTTATGAAATTCTTATGAGGTTTAAACTGTTTAAGGTTTAATGTTTGGAAAAAGAGATGGTAACTTTAATCCGTAACACTGCATAAGTGTTGTCTTTTTCTGGTTGTTAAGGCGGCATTTCAGTCAAGTAACACAATTTTCTTGACTACCTGACTGTTTTAGCTGTTCTGATATTTCCTTTATCCACAAAGTTATTATATTTACATTACTGATGATTGTTAATAAAAAAAATCTTGGCTAATATCAATACAAAGTAATTGACATTCCTACACTGTTGTCATAATATCAATACTGAGGTATTAGGTTAATAACATAGTGATATTTAATTTTGTCCATATCCTCCTACTCTAACACAAACTGTTCGCAGAGGCTCTTTTTTGTGCACAGTTTGTGTCTGTTGTTAATGCTTGTTAAATTGAGTCCTCCAGCCAAAGTAAGATATAACAAAGGGTTGAGAAAGTGCACAAAGTGAAATCAGTACTTCATTGTATCTTGTTTACGTCCACTGGCGGTGACTAATGACCCGAAGGCCTAATCACCGCGCACTGATTGCTTATTACAAAGCCAGACGCTTCCACTGAAACACTGACCCGATAAAGTTGTACATTATCATTGTGATTATCATAAATTACGCTTGTTTTGTTTCACTTTGGTTTAAGTAGAAAGGCGGTTTTGTGACTACATCAGCTGTTAATTGGTAGTCACGGGGGGGTTGGTTCCACCTAGCAGTTCTCTAAATTGAGTTCTCAGTTTGTTTGCTTTGTGTGTGTGTGTGTTTTTTTTTCCCTGTTAGGTTTATTCAGCAGATATCCAGAAGAAGACTATGAGTCATTCCCTCTGCCAGAGTCTGTCCCCCTCTTCTGCCTCCCAATGGGGGCCACAATCGAGTGCTGGCCAGCCAACACCAAATACTCTCTCCCTGTTTTTTCCACCTTTGTCCTCACCGGAGCCTCTGGAGAGAAGGTAAAATGTAGAGATAGTCAGATTCACTCTCCTGTTCTTGCTTTTTTTACCTCTTTATCTTGCTAAGATGACAAACAAGATATGAGAAAACACCAGCGACTGTTAGACCTCATCCACAGACTTTAACTGCCATCCATACAGCTGACATGATGCAGTATGAGGGGGCATGAGAAAAACCACAATGCTCTGCATGCCAGAAGGGAAAAGTGGGTCAGGCATGCATGTTGCCTTTGTCAGGTGGTAACCTTGCAGCTACACATCAAGGTTTCTTTTTATGGGACGGACTTATTAGCTGAAAAAAAATTGCTAAAACTCAAAGATGTGACATTAATACTTGATTAATGTGGTTGATGTGTTCACAGTTTATTTAATCAATTGACATGTTTGAACTCTTATTGGTCTTGAAAGTTAGCACTAAGCTTTGGAGTTTCTACCTCAAAATAATATTTACTCTCATTCACTCACCTGTAGTTAAATTATGCTGTATGATATGAAGTGGATAGTTTCACTGTAACATCAGCGTTTGTTTTGTAGGCTGGTTTTTGAAGAATCAAGGCATTATAACTGTTACCATCCTGGTTTTCTGAAGCCAGAAGTTATAATATTTGAATAAAAGGGTGGAGCTGGTGAGGATATGCACTGCTACCAATGAGATGTCACTTAAAGTGGCCATGCCCTCAATTTGGCACAACTTTTTTTAAAATGAGTGATAACATGAAATTTCAAGCCCCCATGTAAAGTTTTTGTTAGCAGAGAAAATATCTCCAAAGACAAAAACTGTTATTGCACCAGACTGTAAACATGTTAGTTTCAGCTTTGAAGATGGAAATTTTAAATTTGAGGGTCTAAGAGGTTTGACCCACTTTTTTTCCAGCCTTAAGTGGTCTTTTTAGGAACTGCAGCTTGTCATACTAACAATGACTTCATTTTTCAGCCCCTGAGGTCGCACTGGAGTTAAACACAAACAACATGGATGCTACTTGCGCACTGATGTCCTTGTTAACATTGTCTGGTTTTAGAGGCTTGAACAAGCTTTTAGCCCAGTTTTGTAACATCCAAACATGCTAATGAGCCAAATTCTTTAAAATTTGTACAAGTGTTTCACAGATATAGTGGTTTATTCTCACTGTCACCAGACTGAAATTGATTTATTTGTAACTGTAAAATCAACACACTTCTGATGTTCACCCTCATGCAGCTGAAAGTGGCACATTTCCACCTTAAGACATCACGTACACACACACAGAGACACACACATTGACCCAAATTTTTGGTTTCCAAATCTACACACAAGCCTCTCTCGACTGTTTAGGTCCATGAGTTGGGTAAGTGGTCCATTTGGGACGAGGCTCATGTTGACACACATTAGCGAAAAATGTGATGAAACACAATCGTGATTGAAAACAAATAACGCTGAAAGCCCGCTGATGTTTGGTTAGCAGCGGCTCTGCTGAACAAGGCCAGTTAGGGGTCAGCAGCCATCGTTGGTGCCAAACCCTCTGCAGTCTGCTGCTGCTGAGTCAAGTGTGAGTGTGTGAGTTTGTGTGTGTGTGTGTGTGTGTGTGTGTGTTTGCATGTGAACTTAAAAAGCCTGCTGTAGCGCATGCAGAGGGAATATTTGTGCAGGACAGTGTGTATGCTGACTTGTGTTTCACCGGCCAAGGTCAGAGGGAGACTCAGCAGGACTCCGGCAGTCCGCAGACTTCACGGTCCATGCTGGACCCGCCATCAAACCACTCGGCTCTCAGACTGGCCATTTCCTGGAGCCGACAGCAGCGAGCTGGCAGAGCTACAGAAGGTTACTCAGGAGTTGTTGGAGAATCCTGAGGCTTCTCTGTTAGATGCAAAAGGCGTTACTTTGGTTTATTTTTGTTGGCCAGAGGCTATATTGAGTCTTAAACTGAGTGTTTTTGTTTGCCCCGTGGAAATACAGAACAAGAATGTGCTGACGATCTATTTTTATGAGTGACCTACATTTATCATAATACAAAACAAAAGAAAGAAACTCAAAAAATTCATTTCCACAAATTGAAAACGAAATAAGAATAACTGAGATAGTTAAATATATTTGAGTCCAGCCATCACTTACACACACTCATCACTGTCTTTCTTGGCTTATGAAAACCCTCCTCTATTACTTTAACACTCACCTCTGCATGCAAAGCTTGTGACTTTATTAAATTTTTACATATTCTGAGTTTCAACTTGCAGTGTGGATCTAATGTCTGCCCTCCTGGCATTTTAAAATAATCACACAAACAGTGTTGATACGCTTATGACGCCACAGACTCCACCATACTCCTTGTGGCTTTAGCTGGCTTGTTGTGGTTGCTACCCCTTCATCTCTGGCAAACCAGGCTTTGCTGATTGAGGTAAAAATTGTGGTACAGTCACCACAGATAACTGTGCATCCTATTCTAGGAACTGATAACCTTTAATTTGTTTCAAAACCTCATAATATGCAAAAAAAAAAGTTAGCCATCAGTTAAATTTAAGTTCTATGTTTAACTTTGACTCGTAGCTGAATATAAGTATTATGTAGCCAAAAATGGAAAATACTCAAGTAAAATGCTGGTCCCTCTAAATTACACTTAAGTTCATATCGTAGATATGTATTTTTGTAACTGCCTAAACTAGACTTTACATAATTCAAAGTCAGTCATGACCTCTTGCCCCACCTCTAAACTATCCCACATTTAAATTAACTTGACATAATGTTAAACTAATGAAGTCGGAAGGTTCTTTTATGCCTTTCACGTTATGTGCATGTTGTTTATGACAGAATAAACCCAAACCAGCCCAAAATGAGTCCCTTGAATAAGTGGAGACGATTAAATGTCTTTACCCTGAAAGAACAAAAAACCAAAACAACACCGCAAATGTTTTTTGTATTATACACATGCCTTTTAAATAAGAGGACAACATACACAAGCAGACACGCAGGCGTCCTCAGCTCAGTCATTTCCAAACAAATACATTGACCACCTCTGTCCCTTTGGGGGAAAATGTTAAATACTGACTCACGCAGACGGTCTGAACTAGTTAGCTTTGATATGGGAGTTGGGAAAGTCTTATATTTCCAGGAAACAGAGGGTTTTTTTTTTTTTTTTTGGCCAATCCTGGCTTATGTAACTGCTGTTTGTTTGGCCACAGATGGCACTCATGGTATTTATGTTCAATAAAGGTTAGCGGCGGTGCTTTATGCTTACTTCATTTCTACACTTATTGAAGTTTTTTATTACTTTAGGAGTGAAGGGATGTTTCAGGGGACCGCAGTTAGTTTCAAAACTGTCTGCTCCTCCACATTATAAGCATCTGTCGGACTTTTGTTTTCTGGAAATGGCTTAACAATGACAAGAGGTTGTGTGTGTGTGTGTGTGTGCGTGCTCAAACATCGAAACTGGGTAAACAGTGCTTGGACGAATTTCATCACCAGATTATTTAGTTTGTGAATAAACAGAAAATAATTGGTACCTATTTTGAAAGCTGAATAATTGTTTCATGTGATTTTTAAGCAAACATTTGCTGTTTCCAGCTGATCAAATATGAATATTTGCTGTTTTTTTGTCATTCATCATGTCACTGTTAGAAAGGATGAGTTGTTGCAGTCACTGTATCAGCACTGACGTCTCTTTCAGTGTGTTGTGACTGACATGATTTGTGATTTCCTCTGTTTCAGGTGTACGGTGCTGCCATTCAGTTCTATGAGACTTACCCACAGGAGTGTCTGACTGATCTGCAGCGCTCCCAGCTGGGTCTCCTGAGTCCGGATCCTCACAAACCCTCCTTCTCCAACGCTGCAGCATCAGCCACCAACAGCACCACAACCCCACGCACAGTCCACACCAACAAGTGTATCTGTCTGCTGTCCCACTGGCCCTTCTTCGACGCTTTCCGCAAGTTCCTTACATTCCTCTATCGCTACTCCATCTCCGGCCCTCACGCCCTGCCCATCGAGAAGTGAGTTCACTTCTTTCTCTCTGAATTTTACCTCTTAACAGTCAGTGAAGTTCTTGCTCATTGTAGATTTGACACTTTGCTCTAAATACAGTTGCGAAGTACAGTGTTAATCTGTTTTTCCATTTCTAGTTTTTTCTTAAAACTCAGTGTTACTTAACAGAGAAACACATGACTCTCTCAGGCAACATTGCGATCATATCAGGTCATTTTCCGAGAAGTAACTTTGATTATTTCAAGGTTGTTTCACAGATCATGTTTGTACTTCCCTTTTTCACAGTGCACGGCTGTAAATAACACTTTGTTTTATATCTTCGGTTCTGTCGAAATGCTGTCTGATAATGACCTGATAACGTTCAAAGATTTCTCAAAAGCCTCATCTGAGTGGCATCAACGTTACCGAGAGAGGTGGGGAAAAGAGATTTCAACTGTGCTTTACTGCAGTTTATTCTTTGTTCCACACGGCATTTTAACCATTGGAACATAACAGGATGTGACCTGTAACAGACACTGAAAGTCAAAGTAAAAAGCCTCCCCAGGTGAGCGAAGAGGGAGAGACATGAGGCAACGATACTGCGTGACATGAATCTGAGTCGTTTACCTTCTGGAAGTCATAACTTCAAATCAAATCTTAACACAAGACACAAAACAAATATTCAGTATCAGTGAGTGTGACTAACACTTCCTGGGAATGCTATCTTACTCCATCATTGTCTCTGATTGTGAAAAAAAACATTCATAAATCTGCATAAACCTGAGAATCATCACACGTTAATCACTTTTTTCCCTTAAATATCAAAGTACAGTGATAGTTGTGTGGACGTCCATTGCAAACAGGAACTGCTGCTAACTTGCTTTTTTAAATGGTGAGCTTTTTACAGGGCTCCGCTCAGCTGATGGCTTTAATTTTATTGGTTTTTTTTATACTGGTTTCCAAATAAGCCTTTATTTCAGTGTAATATGTTTCCATCTGATTGATTAGCAGGAAAAAAATGTGATAATCAAATTTCACAGGGAGCAAAAATCCACTTTGAAATAAAAGGATGGGATTTCAATTACAGGCAGACCTGCAAGTTCAATTAAAAACAGCAGGTAAGTCTGGGTTTAATTATCACTGGAGTGAAGGTGAAAAACTACAGACTCACACACGCACACACTCGGAGATTAAAATCACCCTACATCAGCTACAGAAATAAATCCAGCTCCAATGGAGCTAAAGACAGGCAGAGCAGTTTGTCATGACAGAAATGCAACTTTCTTGTGCAGCAATTTTATTGTATGGTGTCGACTTCACTAAATCAAAGGAGATAAAATCAAAGAGAAGCCTGATGTTTAATGTTCGAGTTACATTTGAAATGTTCTCCATCGTTCACCGGGAACATCTTGGTGTTTTTGAAGTTATCTAGTAAAAAAGAACAATATACTAGACAAAAAAAAATAGGTCAAAAAATGCACAAAACACATCTCCAACACACTCAGGTGTTTCAGGTTGAATATTTTCTTGACATTTCTCTGTTCAGGTGATTCAGGCTTTTCATGTTTCACTGCAGTTCACATCTCTCACCTGTCGATGGATTCTTCAGCCTCCATCTGCTGTTATTTTTGGCCTCACACCCTCCTTATTCTTCCTCTTCTTCTTCTTCTTCCATCCAGGCACATCTCTCATTTTATGCACAAAGTTCCCTTCCCGTCCTCTCAGAGGCCTCGCATCCTGGTGCAGGTAAGTTAAAGTTTAGGTCGGGAAAGTTGAACATTCTCTGTATGGTTCGCTGATGGAAATGCATGTTAAAAATAGATAATTGTTATTTTACAGACAGTAACGTTGTTTTCTAAAGGTGTGCAGGATTGCCTGAAGGTTGCAGTAGTTTAACTCCTCAATTATGGATGAATATTTAAATAATTCAGTGTAGGCATTTTTTTGCTCGGTTGGTTTTATCTCACTTTTCAGCTTTTCTACAGCTTTCCCCTCATGACAGCTTGATGTTGAGCCAGCCGGTGTCTTCTCCTTTACCACTCAGGTAAGATGCAAGTTTTTGCTGGTGATGCATAAGAGTGCTAATTTTGTGCTAACATGTAAAGGAATTATGCATTTTATCACTGACAGCCCAAAGATGAAGCGTATGTATGTGCTGATCAACATAGTTAAGATTTATTCCAACCTTGGAGAGTTTCTGATGATTTCTTAAGTTAGCATGTTGAATAGATTGAACAGATTTCATTAATCTCACTCCATACACTTAAAAATGTAACACCGATTCAGAAAATCAGATTTGAATGACAGCTTTGTTTATTTTACAAATATTTTGCAGCCCAGAATGTGCTCATTGGCTGAAAAATGTTGAGTGATCCTGTTGTAGCTCAAGTGTTCATTTTAGCAAACTTGATTTTTACACGTTTGCTTTTTTTTTTTTTGTAGTGGTGGTCGATTTTCCACGCTGCTCCAAAACCTCGGGCCAGAAAACGCCGTCACCCTGCTGGTGTTTGCTGTCACTGAACATAAGATCCTGGTGCACTCGTTACGACCCGCCGTGCTGACCAGCGTCACCGAAGCTCTGGTGTCTGTAAGTTACCGCTTTTAGATACGAAGGCGGTTACATGTGTATCATGTGTATTACATGTGCTCCACTCATCTGATCCTGCTGTCTTCTTCTCTGCTTTTTTTTCATAATTACTTAAAGTTATCAATGCCAAATAAGACTGTGAACACAGCAACTTTTCTGTATTAACCAATTTATTTCATTAGGATTGTTTTTTGTTTTTCAAATCGAGCTCAACTTTGCTGCAAATCAGAGTGTTTAATCCTTAAAACACAACAACATTCACGTCACTTCATGCTTCTCATCTTCGTCGTCCTCCTCAGATGATTTTCCCGTTCCACTGGCCCTGTCCATATATTCCTCTGTGCCCTCTGGCGTTGGCTGACGTGTTGAGCGCCCCCTGTCCGTTCATTGTGGGAGTGGACTCACGCTACTTTGACCTTTACGACCCCCCACCTGACGTCAGCTGTGTGGACCTGGACACAAACACCATCTTCCAGTGAGCATAACACCCAGAAACATTCCCACTGCTGTTCAGTTCTTTAGGCAAACCACTCTAGCAGAACTCGGTCTGTCTTTTCTACTCCGTTGCTTTTTCCCAATACTGTGCATCACGTTGAACAGGATAAACTAAAGGGCAGTGAGCCACACATATACTGTGAACCACCTCTAATGCTCAACATAGTTTCCTTTCCTTCAGTTTTTTTTTCTAAACCACACAACTGCTTGGTCATGAGATCTAAGTTTGGAGACTGAGCCATTTTGCTGGAGTCTTGGTTGAAATGGTTATTTTTGTAGCGTCAGACTCCTTTTTCTTGTGAAAAGAATGTATTTTCAGTCAGACAGCGTTAGGGTGGTCTGCACTCTGAATGCTGTCCATGTTGGTTTTGGCCTCTCGGCTTCCTCACAGCTCAGTGTATGCTTCTGCTTTCCCAGCACCGAAGATAAGCGGGCCCTCACATGGAAGATCCTGCCAAAGAAAGCCTGTAAAAACCTGATGAATGTGCTGAGCAATCTCTACCAGCAGCTGGTTGACGGTGAGCACTGAGCAGATAAATGATCTGGTAGAACAAATTCATGTAAAAATGGGTCAGTTGTTTGATTTTTCTTGTATCGCTTTCATCCTGTGTGTCTGGTAAAGTGCACTTTCAGCAAACTTTTTTGGTTGTTTTCACTTGAATAGAAGAAGAAGAGCAGTCACAAACTCCAGTTTAAATCCATAAATAAGTGTTTCATCTTCTTGTATTACACCTTTCCTGACCTTCAGTGTAATCAACAGTGAAAGATCTTTGGCTAAGTAACATCCACATAGACGTGTGATGCTTCATTCATTTTGGATTCTTTACAATTTAATCTCTATTCAGCCTGTCCTCTTCTGATCTCCATCCAGCTAACTGAGAGCAGCAGTAATCCTATCATAGCAAAATTTCCTAATTACCCATGTGCCCTGCTGCGGTGCTCATTGTATTATTGTCAACTTTCCCTGCTATTTGTGGAGCAGACTGGCTGAGAGACCATGAAACCTGCTGCTTATTGAGCTGTAGAAATCGAATAAATGAATTTTCTCATTCAGTGGAGTTGAAAATCTACCCAGTTTCCGCTAGAAATGCTGAATAATGATACGCCTGCTGAAGGAGTTTGTTGAGGCATTCAGGTCTCATGGATTTTTGGAAACTCCAATGTCAACTCGACCTTATTTTTCCTAATATTGCGAGCCTAATCCACATGTGCAATACAAGTAGTTACTTAAATACCTAAAGCATATCCTGTGATCATAACAACCTTCTCAAAATGCAAGTGAGTTAGTTTAAGGTGATGATTTAACAATCACATTGATGTAGAGATTTAAATTCAGAATGTCGAGTCTGCTGCTGATCCTTTTGTCTCTGTCTGCAGGTCAGTACCGACCTGACGGGCTGCTGGAACTGAGCATGAGTGATTCATCAGAGCTGAGCTGCGGGAAAAGCCTCCACACACTGGAGCTGGAGATCCAGGAAGCCTTCCTGCGCTTCATGGCAGCCATTTTGAAAGGCTACCGCTCCTTCTTACGACCCATCACCCAGGCGCCGTCTGAGAAAGCCACAGACGCCAGCTCGCTCTTTGACTTGCAAGGTATCTGCAATGATGTCACTCTGACCTCTTGTAGCCTTGAAACCGTTTGTCATAGCCGCAGTGTCAGAGGCAGACAGCCAGGTCAGAGAGGAAAACAGGCTGAACGCATGAATCCAGCTGTCCTTTTCCCCAGCAGCCTCCTCAAACTCCTCACACGAAAACACACAATACAAGTCAGCTGTTGACGGTGTCGTGAGCCAAGTTTTTGTCTCTGAAAGAAATTTATCTGAGCAACTATTTTCACCAAAGTGTTTACTGATCGCAGATGGCTTAAGCTTATTACCGGTAATCAAAAAGAAGAGATGTGTCACATGCAAGACCAGCCAGTCCTCCACTAACTCCTGAGAACGATGGAGCTGATTGAGTGCTTGGTAGAATTATTGGTTTACTGTGCTTTTTATTGAAAAAAAAACATATGAAAGCACATAATTACAGCAATTTTAGAGGTTGAGTGAGTCACCCACTGTAATCTAAAAGCTCAAGGAAATATTTGTATTTAGCTATTTAAAAAAATATATAATCATAAGGGTTGAAATGTATTTAAATAAGCAGTTGAGAAACTGATTTTAATGATGAAACAGTGAATGGTAGAAAACTAACAACACTGACATCGGTTACTTTGTGATTTTGAACCAGTGTGTCATTTCAAACAGAAGACTGTCATGGTCACGTAAGAATATGTCTTCCAAAAAGTTTCCTTTTCTCCACTTTTTCCATCATTATTGAGTCTTTTAACGAAGGCCATGAAGCCAGTTCGAGTGACAGTTTTTACAGTTACAGTGCATGATTAGAACTAATGAGTCCATGAATATATGAACCAACACTGCGTCATCTGTAGCAACTTCCTCTGTGCAGCTGGCCAACCTGAAAAACAGATGGTGTTGTTTAATACATGAGCTCTCATAACTGTGTCCATCCCCACCTCTGAGTAAATACACACACAACCTGTTTGAAAAGGAAGGCTGGTGTTTGTGAAGATGCCGGTGTTGGAGGTTCAAGGCTGTTTGCACACTGAAGGTTAGTCTGTTAGCAGAGTAGCTGCTAAAAGCTGCAGAGTCTTGGTGTGGCCTCTGAATTTGAGCCCATAAAATCTGGTTCCCATCACAGCTGAAATGAGTTAGAGTGAAATAATGACCGTTCGTCTGGGGAAAAGCTGCAGCCAAGGTCGTGTCCAGTGTGAGTTATATGATATAGCGAACAGGGTACACTACATTACATAATGACTTGAAGAAAGATGTAACGACTCGTAGATCATACACATGAACTCGTGACCGTTTCTGAGATGTAACAAGAAAAAAAATACACAATGTGTAAATGTGCTTGAGAAGAATACTTTTTATGTTTCCCTGATGCCTCTTAAAAATCAGTTGTCTTGTTTTGAGTGTTTATGGTGTTTTCAGTCCAACATCTGCAACTCTAATACACTGACTGTACAAAACATGGCTGTAGTCTCTGTGACGCCACTCATCGGTTTCTGAAGGGCCATTTTGAGGCCTAGCGTGGTCATTTTGGCAGTGCCCGACTGCCATATAATCCAAAAAATGGGCAATGAGGTGGAGCACAGATGAAGCACAGACTTCTGGACCGTCTGTCAGTACAGTACACTGCTCAGCGAACCGTAATAAGTGACTGATATTTGGATGAAAAATTCTCCAAAAGGCACCAACACAATTTAATGGAGGTGACAAATAGCATACAAAGAGGCCGCACCCTTAATTTTGCATTACTTTAAGCTTTGAAAGACAAATAAGTCACATAAAATACTGCTGATCCTGTCAAATGATAAATAGCTTAAAAAACAGCTGCTAAATAGACTTCAGATGAGATGAGTTTGATAATTATTTCGCAGTTTCTGCACCAAATTATACTTGAATCTGTTAATTACATCCTTAACCGCGTTGCCTTTACATTGGGATTCAGATGCTGTGCATACGTGTCTCCCAGTCAGTGTCACAGTGTTTTAAAACATGATTTAAAATATTGATCAGCTGCAGGAAGTGTTTGCCTTCCGCCTCTTTGCTCTGAGCCAGTGGTCATCCTTCCTGTTGTCAGTCTCACAGCAGCATCGACTTATTAGTCAGTTGAGCTTCTTTCAGTGTCTATTAAGGAATCTGTTTGTCCCAGATTGTCTGTTGCACCAATGATATTGTTTTGTCCTACATTATCCAAACCAAGACAGAGCTGCGATGGGATAATGGATTTCCCAACCACAAAGTCAAACGTTCTTGATGTCCACTTGTTTTCCGTCGATCGAATCAAAACAAATCTGCTGCTATTTCTAAAATCATTCATGAAAAATCCCTCAAAGCAGTCAGCAAAATGAGTCTCTGTAAGTGAAGTTTACTTTCATTTTTAAGAGCTAACCTGAACATTTTATGTCCTCAGGGTTTTTAAAGAGCCGCGATCGCTCACACCAGAAGTTCTACACGCTGATGACCAAAACTCAGATGTTCATCCGCTTTATTGAGGAATGCTCGTTTGTCAGCGACAAAGACGCCAGTCTGGCCTTTTTCGACGACTGCGTGGACAAAGTAAGTCTGATTTTTAATCATAAAGAACAGACGGTTTGTCTATATGAAGTGAAACTCTTGCTGTTCTCTTTGTGTTTCTCTTACACTCTGCAGTACTATTAGTAGTTTCTGGTAGTATTTTTTTCCTGTGTTGCTTCATCTGTCTTCAACAAAACCTGCCTCTCTCCTTTCCTCTTTTAATTTCTCAAGTTTTTCTTTCTCTGTCCCTTCTGCCTCTTTTTGCGAGCAGCTCTACAATTCAGAGCGGAGTGCAGACAAAGGAAGCAAGGTAGGTCTGTTGTTATTTGGTCTTGATTCCTACGTGACATATTTTGTTCTCAGATAGAGAATTTTGCATGGTGCATGGTCCCAGAAAACGATGAAATGGCCTGAGATCAAAATCCTAGAAACAGTTTTTCTCCCTAACCCTTTGAAGCCTGCAGTCTGCCTTTAGACGACCCTCCACCACTGCAGCTTTAATCAGAGCTTTAATGTCATATTATGCACTCGTTAGTATGAAAACTAGTTGAAATAATTTCACAATGAGCCAAACTGTATCACCTTTCTGGAGTCTTTCCAATTTTAATGAGTACCAGAATATTCAATGTCCACGTCAAATTTGCTGTAGCAGCAGTTTGTCTTGAGATGGTATAAGTACAGTTTCATAGAAAATCCATGTGCACACTTTTCTGCAAAGATTTGTGCCCTAAATTTTTTTCATGACTCGAGAAAGTAAGAGCTTTCAGCGCTTCGGTGATTTCTGAAGCGCTTTTTCACAGCCCCTGGGTCCATATTCTCCAGTGTGACAGCTTGAAGAGCCTCAGAGAGGCTGTCAGTGTATCTTCTGAGCTCCACTGGGAGCATTTTGAGTAGTTTGACCCCGTGTGCTCACGAGCTTGGGTTCTCTATCAGACTGTATTTGTGTGCTGAAGGTTAAATTTTGTGTGTTTGCAGTCTTAAAGTCCAGCCAGTCGATCGGTTTCCCGCTCACGTCTGTGGGTCAGTGGTTCTCGTCGATGACATTTGTAACAGAGTCTGAAATAGACTTGGCCGTCCTTGGATAATGTGTGTATATGTGTGTGTGTGTATATATGTGTGTGTGTGTTCTGGCTATAATTGAGACGTAGTGGAAGTGAATCCAGAGGCCAGCATCCTCAGCCTCCCCTCCCCATGTTCCTCGCCCTGCAGCAGGGCCAAAGATTCCTCGTCCTCCCTGCGTGTCACATCCATGACTGTCATCCTGCACTGTGGCTGGATTACATTATCTTCTCTGTGGGAGAAAAGACCAATGCACAACCCACTGCAACCCCAACACACACACACTCTACTACACACAAACACACACAGCCGTCACTTAGAGAAAAGTGAGGTTAATATGTAATGATCTCTGAGGAAAAGTAGTTCACTGCAGCAACAGAACTGATTAATTCCAGAAGAGTAACGAGACAAAAGACAAACTAATCTTAGAATTAAAAGCTGTAAAAAATATAAACACCAGATAGAATTTTAGATTTATAAGTAAATAAAGACCAAAATTTAAAGGGCCAGCTGGTATTTTTTTTTAACATATACATGACAGAAGTCTGTGCAAACATAACAAAAGCCCTGTGATTAAACTCACACAAAAACATGTGTAAATGACATGTTTTGGCTTCACAGGGGTTTTTGTGTCTCAGAACAGCGATGAAATCCACAAACCATCAACCTGTTAAGCTGCAGGAAGTCAAACAGTTTACTGTGACTGTAATTTATCACCATAAGCTAATGAATATTATCTTTTTTTGTTTGTTTCTAGTGCAGGTTACCATCAATTTGATATTTGCATGTTTATTCAGTGAATATAATATAGTACTGAAAATGCACAGCTTCACTATTTCTTTTAATTTTACTGACAGTTTCGAGATACAGTAAAGTTTTTCTCTCAATCCAGCTGACAAAGGAGGTTTCAATCACAGGTGATCTCCTCCTGTGCATTAGTTTTCTGTCTCCATAAATAGCAGACACTATTTTCTCTTGTTGAGTCGACTACACGAGGTGGAACACTGAGTTTCACATTGGCTTGTTATTTTAATCCATATTAGTGGTTAATCATTGTAGCTGTGATCTTTAAAGGAACCTTCTACTGTCCTGAAAACATGAAGTCAGTGGATGCTTTGCTAAGTAAAGAGCTGATAGCTGCAGATAAAACCCCAGTTGTTCCTGTATAACTAACTACCTTTACACGATCGTCTGCAGCGGATCAGCAGACTCTTGGCGTCTCTCTCACACACTCACCCTCTTGGAAAACTCCCAGTCTGATTTCGATGAACCGAATGTTCTTTGAGAGACACAGACAAGATGTTCTCGTCTCACCTGTCTGTGTTTTTTTTTTTCTGATGTCTGAACTGCAGAAGCTGCTTGTCTGACAGATTGCTTCTTTATCATAACAGCTGTCTGCAGCCTCTGCGGAGCAGTGCAGGTTGTCATGCGGTAAAAAACAAAATGCCTCTTGCTGAAATACCCACAAGTTTAAATAACATTAGATCTGTTAGTGTTGGAGGACAGGGAACATCATACTACCAGCAGACTGTTGTTTAAAGACATGTATCATCAACAGTAAAATCACCTCATAACAATTTTTAGAAAAAGTTACACCATATTACACTTTTATTAAAGATGCTAAGATTAAATTTACCACAAACTCTTTACTGTCATCAATGATTTGACCCATCCATGATATTTGTTTTTTTTAAATCCCAAAACAGCAACAGTTCTTGAGTTATTAGGATGTTTTTTCTACCATCAAGCCAACACGTATTTGAACGTCAAATGAACTGCAATTCATTTTGGACTTTTCTAGTCTGCCTGCTGCCAAAAATGCTTTGAAAAACGAGTCAGCATTCCCCCAGCTCCAAAACATAAACACACCATGTGATAAATAGATGACCCACTTAACCTCCTGAGACTCCTTTTCCTCAAGTCTTTTCCCCTCAGTCACGTCCTTTAGCACTTCCTGCTGGATTCCTGACGACATGGAATATATATCCACTCCCATGTGCTCCTTGGGTTCCTTCCCAGGTGGATATGAATATGAATCTACCTGAGGAGAGATCCAGCCAGGATCCTGACATGCTGTTATCAGCTGGTTGTAGATCAGTGGCGCTTCTTTGATCTCTGTCGTGATATCTGAGCTAATGCACTTTTAGTCATTGTTGGTTTAATCTGCGCTCGGAGAAACATCACAGAACATTATCTTAGTCTTTGATGTGCTGAATTAGACACAAGAGAACTAATGAAAGTTTTCCTAACTGAAAGGAGTTTAGACAGAATCAAACAACAGACACTTCAGTCTCCTGCACTTTACTGCTCTGACTGAGCTTATGATCAATCTTTAATCACTATCAGAATAACTGAGCTGAATTATGAACTTCCAGCAAGCGTTTCATTTTCCATGCATCCACCATGAATAAAATCATCGAGAAGTGCTAAAACCTGCTATTAAGCACTTCTCAATTTACGATGTTCGCTCTGTGACCCTTCACTTTTTATGTCCGACATAAAGCTCAAACCTTCTGCTTCGAGATTCACTTGGAAAGTTGGAAGTCTTATCTGGAAGCGACATTACTGCAGTAAAATATGTGCACCGACTCTAAATGTCAGCGACAAAAAAATGATCGTTTTCGTCCATTGTGCTCCCTTCGCTTCCCTTTGCTATCTTGCTGTTTTTTTTTCTTGTGGCTTTTCAATAAATTAGGACACTTTTCTGCACCGTTGAGCAGCCGTAACCTGCTGTCCTCTGGATAAAGGGTTATAGTTGGAGACATGCTGGTAGAAACTCAATAACCTGCAGTAATTCAGTGCTCCTGATGAGTTGATTGCAGGCTCCTACCTGCCACGTATTAAACACACACAACACTGACTGCAGGACACTTTAATCCACACATTATTCTTTAAAATACACTCTATACTCCTGTGGAATGTTAATATAAACCCTAACACACTCTGATATGTTGATGATCCTGCTCTTATGGATAGTGTTTGATCGTGTAAATCGGTCTGATGATCCTGGTAATAATTCAGCTGTTCATCTAAAGCAAGTCTTACAATGCAGGAGTCAAATGGAGGAAGATGGAGATCTGTACTTTAAAGCATTGTTTGTGTATGTGTGTGTGTGTGTGTGTGTTTGTGTGTTCGGGCGGCTTCTGAGACGTCGTGTAAGTATAAAAAAAAAACTAGAAAACAAAAAAAAAAAAGAAAAAGGGAAGCGTGTTCGCTCTGAAAAATCTAGGTCACCTGCTGTCATCCTCCCTCAGCTTTCCAGAGGCTCATTCTGTAGAAATCCTGCTATCAGGGTGACGGCTACAAAGCTGTTTTGATACTCCGCTTTGATAGAGTTTTTCAGATGTGTCTCAGCCTGCGTGAAACCAAAACCCCCCCCTGTGCAGACACTGACATATTTACGACGGGGCATAAAGTCAAGATCTGCGCTGAAGGTTCTCACCCATCTAATGGGATACTCCTCATTTCCATCAGCTGTGATTGATGAAGGAGTCACAGCACCACCACCCAAACATCTCTGTCCATGTGTGTGTTCTGCTCTGCAGGTGGACGGCGACAGGCCGGAGGAAACCAGGCTCATAGAGATTGATGAATCCCAGCGCAGTGAGCACACAGTCTTTATCACACCGCCAGAGCTGCCTCCCCTGCCTGAGGGGGAGGAGTATCCGCTCTGCTATAGGTAAAAACTGCACTGACATGGACTTTAATAAGTACACATTTTGTCACCTTACTGTTAAAATCTGTGTAAATCCTGTTTTTTTTTGGTTTTTTTTATGCTTTAATAACAATTTTCAGTAAGTTTTTGCAACAAAGCCTTAAAAAAGAAACTATAAACTCCATCAGATTAGATTAAAATTCACCAATAACATGAATCAGGTGTTCAGTCTTTGCTATGGTGCTATATTTAGTTGCTATAAACTATATTTATTAGGGCTGTTGAAGTTAACGCATTAATAACTTGCTAACTCAAACTCCTTTTAACGGCACTCATTTTTTTAATGCGTGATTAACGCATGCCCGGTCTGTGCCTGGAAGTGGCGCTAAAATAACATTGCAAACGGTTACAAAACAGAAATGGAGACAGAAAAGGGACTTTTAAACGGAAAGTTTAGCTTTAAAGTTTTGCCCGAGGGTTCTCTGGACAAAACAAAAGTAATTTGAATTTATTATTTATTGTAAATGTGAACTAAGTTACCACCGGAGCACATCCAGTCTTAAATACCACATGATGGCCAAGGAATTATTATTGTCCTCTCCAATTTTCCCTGGAGTATAAGAAACACAATAGATATCGTTAAGTTACATATAGAGCAGAGTAAAAACTTTGCAATTAATTTGCGATTAATCGCGTGTTAACTCAGGACACTAAGGCAATTTATCACGATTAAAAATTTTAATCGACCGACAGCCCTAGTTTTTATCAAATTTAACTCAACTTTAACTCAACTTTAAAACAAAGTCACACACGTAAAGCTGAACTCAGTTACTCAGCAAAGATCTCTGTAAACATCAGATACTGACATAGATGCTGCTTTTGGTGCATTATTCTGTCGATTAATTGACTATTTTGATAATTAATTCTATGAGTTGCAAAACTGATGGATCTTTTTCATGTGTAAATATTTAGTGTTTCCCACAAATGTCTCTTGACTCAAATCTGGAAAACTTCCTCAGTTTGAATCGTCTGAATAAATAAAAAAGTCAAATATAAAAACCAGGGACATTAAAAAAAAAAGGATAAATAAATGAGAGAAAAACTGCGTCCAATCACAAAGCTTCAAACTGAGAGATTCTCTTATGTTATAAAGATCCCATTCAAATTCAAGTTTTCAATGAATTTATTCTCATTAATGAGGTTTAAAACTGCTGCTTCATATAAAATAATCTTCCCCTTCATGACTTTAAAAACACATTAAATGTCCGAACGGTGCTGATTAACCTGCGCAGTGTTTCTGGTCTCTGGAGGTTACGAGTCGTACCTGAATGTGGCCTTGACGCCGTCGTCCCGGTTGGATTAACTCGTGTGTGTTTGGGGGCCGTAAGAGGCTTAATCCACTCAGACTCACATCACCTCTGTAAAATCTGCGACCACTTCACTTTCTCCATCTCCCGGTCTGTGAACGTCTCACACCTGCTGCCCTGCTTTCACTCAAATCCTGAACTGCACCTCACTTGAGTATTTCTTTTTTATGCTGCTTTTATTTCCAGTCCACCACATTTTACGTGCAAATATCGACTCTTTACTACATTAATGTGTCAAATTATGAGTTACTTCGCAGATTCAGATTGCAAATACAACATATAAACAAACTAATAAAGTATAAGTACACAAAGGATTCAAAAATAACTTCACTTTTACCAGCTGCAACTGTAAAGTGATGAGTGCATTAATGCTTCATTAAATATAATTATACAATAAAATGTAAATATATTGAAAGAGACCACCATCTGCATAATGGGCACTCTTACTTTTTGTTACTTTATGCATATTCCAAAGCAGTATTAGTTGTAAAATGTGCATAAATTAAGAGTTTGTGTACGATTTCGAGTGCAGGATTTGTACTTGTAACTGCAGTATTGCTAGTTTTACTGAATCTCTGAATACTTCGTCTCTCGCTGGTCGCAGTAAATCCACGCATTCCTCCGTCTGGGTCACCTCATGACTTTTTTCCCCCCCACACATGCACGTTTCTCTCACCCTACATACTCTGAGCAGAAATAATCCTCTGACTTCACTCGTGACGTGACTTTTGATCCAGGATGTACTGTTACTCCGCCATACTGCGTTAAATTCACAGGTGTGATACGTTGACATGATAATCCCTGATGTTTTTATTCAAATTAATTTCTAGCACTTTTATACGCATAATTGTGTAATTGTGTTTTATTGTTTAATTTCTAATGATGCATTTATATGTGGGTGGCTTTATTTTATCATATTAACCACAGATAAACATCCTTTACTGTCTCAGAGTTCTTGTTTTGTTGGTTTCTGATTTTTCTGGGTTTTTTTCGCCCTCCACAGTTTACAGGACTGAGCGTTACTAGTGGGATTGACCAGATGGTGGCGCTACACACGTCCTCGCAGGATGACGTCCTGCTGTGTCTGCAGCAAGGGGAGCTGTGCCCCAACCAGGACCGAGTGGGCGAGCTGGTGGGAACGCTGGTGGATCATTTCACACGGTCAGTTCCTGTCAAACGTCGCTTCAGTCTTTGTTGTTTTTGAAAATCAGCGTGAAACCTGCGATGAGTTTTAAAGATGTCAGACACTTTGATTCAGGATCTCTGGGCAGGATTTTCTCTTCACAGTCGACACAGTTGTTGCTTCACGTCCGTGATGTTACGACCTGGAGACACAAACAAAATACTGAAGCTGAATGCCAACGATGAAGTCTGAGCTCAGTTTTTCTAAAAGCTCGATCTGAACCAGACATGAGTGTTTTTTCTTAACATTTTGAGACCAAATGTGTTCAAGGAAACAACTCGAAATCACTGACAGACCAAGTGGCTGGTTTGATCTCAGCCTCTTCACATGTCGCAGTGACCCTGAGCTAAAGTGCCGTTCATGGCAGCTCCGTCATCGCTGGCGAGTTCGAGTGTGTGTGAAAATGAACGAGTGACAGATTTTAAAATCTCCTCATGGCCGTTAAGATCAAAGAGTGCAACAACACGCAGCTCAGTTTCTACAAATCCAAAAACGTGACAGGAAAAAGAATTCAAGCTGTTTTTAAATGAACATTTCAATGAAAAAGCACAGAGGAAAACACTTTTTGTGCATTTTAAACCTATTTGATGTCAAAAACAAACATCAGATTTATGCCAACAAGCTATTTCAAAACAAGCATTTTGGTTATTAAATCATTTCATAACATTTTCTTAAGGAGCTTCATAATTCTACATTTTTCAGTCCCATAAAATTACCTTTAAACAGAAATACAACAGATTTTTTTACATTAGTCCTGAACATTTGTCGCTCAAACGTGCAAACTCCACGTTGACTTTCCTTCTTTTTACATTTTTAAATTTAATGTCGCATCAGTTTTCTGGGTTTTTTCTTTCAGATCAGCAGGATTTAAAAGCACAACAGCAACATTCAAAGCTTCTTTTTTTTCTCAAGATGAACATATTGTTTGTTCGTCAGAGGATGAAACACATTTTAATGAAAAAAAAAAACAGCAGCTGATTTCACTGATTAGAAAACTTTCAACAAAGAGGAGAAATTAATTAGCGACGTTGAAGCGATTGTTCGCGGCCTCTCGGCTCTTTGTGTCACACGAATAAACGGCATCGGACTCATTGTTGCTGGTCAGAGACCTTCGACTGAAACCGAGTCTATTAACGCAGCAAACAATTACGCAAATCATACTCTTGGCATTCATCACTGTCGACGTTGTCGGTGTGTGTGTGTGTGTGTGTGTGTGTGTGTGTGTGTGCGCGTCGCTCTGAGTCGCTGCCGTGAAATGAATGAGTCTCGCTAACATTCATCACCCGGGACCCGATTTGTCGTCGCTGTTTATAAATCTGATTCACATCCACCCACATCCATCTCTGCCAGACCTCATCTGAACGGCACAGACCGCAAGTTTTCACACACGGCAGACTGTTTTGGTTGTGTCACAGGCGTGTGTGTGTGTGTGTGTGTGTGTGTGTGTGTGTGCGTGTGTGTGTGTGGGTGGGTGTGTTGTCGTACATGCAGCGTGCTGAGGCAGCACTCAGTCTGCTGTGATTGTTCTCCCAGAAGCATTAATCCTTCGTATCCTGCCAGGACGACACTGAATGACGTCAAAAAAGAGGAAAAAACTACAAACAAACACACGTCTGAATGTTCTGACTCATTATTTTAGGGTTTTAATTTCTATTTTATTAAAAAAAAAAGGAGTTTAGCTTCATTAACTGAGTGTTCCTGCAGCTTTCGGTCACTCATTATGATGCACATGATAACAAACTAAACCAACTGTGTTTGTTTATTTGTTTACTTGGATCTGTTGGAGCTCAAGGCTCTCGAACAGAGATCCAAGTCTCCCAAGAGTCCACATTAAAATCACAATTGAGTGTTTTAAATTAAAATATGGCTCATACAAACATCGTTAAAGTAATTTTTAAGCAAAAAAAGGCCAAATATTTACTAGTTAAAGCTGCTTTTCTTCGTCATTTTTTGATCAGTAACTGATTATTTTTGGTTTTTAGACTGTTGATTTGAAATTAGAAATGTTTATGAGCCTCTCTGATCATTTTATGTGCCAAACAACAAACTGATAAAGTCAACAATAATCAGTTAAAGCCAGTTAAATGACATCCATTTAGTAATCATATTATTTCTAACACCTGAACTTAAACTAATGGAGTCTAATACAACAGTTATTCGGTCATTTGACTTCATGAATTAAGGTTTTTTTTGAAAAACTTGCTTGTATTCTCTGGTGTTTTTGAGTTGTTTTCCATAATCTTAAGAGTTTTTTTAATATTTTGTTCACCTCATATAGACAAGTGAGGCTGCACATTTTATTTATTTAAAAATCTGATGCAGTTAAAATCTGTTAAATAGAAAAACTGGGTCTTTTTTTGAGAATCAGCAGCTAGTTTTAAGTTTTTTTTGTGTTTTCTGGTGTCATGCAGAGATAAAACATGGCTTTGCTCAGCTCAGAGCAGCCAGACGGCAGCCGCACCTCGATCCCTGGTGAGGCTTTTTGGGGGTTTATGCGTCTTAGACTTCTGGTCTGGGTTTTGGGTTTTTGTCGGTGGTGGTGGGGGGGTCGGATCTTTCGTCACCGGGGTCTCTGCAGCAGCAGCTGCGTGGCTCTCGTACGGGTTCGAGTCGCAGAGGAGAGTCGACCATCAGGAGTCAGTTTCAGCTCCTCCGCCTGCTTTTGTGCCACCATCTGCAGTGAATGGACGAGGTCGCGACCCCGAGCAGGCGACTCGTCTAAAGACTCATGAGACAAAGTCAGGGGGTGAGCCGTGTAAGCGTGTGAGCATGTGCGAGGCGGCATGTGTGTGTCGGGGAGGGAGGGGGGGCGGGGGGGTTGCATGACAACACACAAACACACTCCTCTTGTGTTTCCCTCTGTCAGGAAGTCGGATCTCAAACCACGAGAGTCACGCGCCGTTTTAGTGTCTGAGGTTCGGAGGATGTTCAGGGGAGGAAACGGAGTCAGTGGAGTGATTTTGACTCCTGCTGTTTCTTCCCACCGGTTCAAACACGAAGGGAGCTGATCTGCGAGCGTTTGCAGTTCAGAAAGTGAGTCGGCGGCTCACTGAGTCGCACAGAAACTGGGTCAGGGGGGGCGGCGTGAGAGGCACAAGGTAAAAAAATCTGACTTCAAAGCCGCTCCGTGTCGTCGGCGACGGCGAGGACGGCGAAGACGAGCTGTCTGGTATTCTGTCATGTCACATCCGTCTCCCGCTCCCTCGGCGAGGTGCGCTCCTCCGCTCTCTCCTCCTCATCCGTCTCTCCTTCCTGTACGACCCCCCCCCCCATCCTTGTCTCTCCTCCTGCTTTCTCTTCCTGTCACCTGGGTTTGAGCTGTCAGACTGAACAAGGCGTGTTTATGTGTGTGTGTGTGTGTGTGTTGGTATGTTTACTGAGAGAAAAGCAGTGTGTGTGTGTTGGTGTGTGTGTGTGTTTTGGGGGGGTTGACTCATGGACCATCTGCTGGGACAGCTGGGGGAGTTTGAGCAGGCTAAAGGCAGGATTTAGGGTCTGTTCGGCCCTTAAAAGATTGAGAAGGATTCTTTCACTTGAAGGCACTTCAGGGATTTTTTTGTTTTTTTATTGATCACTGCAGAGACTTTTTTTTTTCAAAATAAAAGTCTCTGCACTAGTTTTGATGCTTCATGAAAATTTCGGCAATTAGTTTTTGTTATTAAAGTTGAGATGAAATAAACAAATGCCCATTTAGATCACTTCACAGTCATATTTTGCACCAATTTAACAACACATGCCAAAAAACTCCATCGATTTTTTGGGTTTAATTTAACAAATCTAACATAAAATATCTGACTTACTCTGCTGAAACGTGTCACATTACAGAAACTAAAAGTGCTCCAGCTGTTGTTTCATAAAGGTCCTGAAACAATTAGTCGATCAGCAGAAAAACAACATGTCAGAGGAAAAGACTTGTTTTTTTCTGACATTTAGCTGATTAATCACAAGATAGAAATGAATCAAATACGAAAACAACTAAATTGTTCCATTTATTTTAACTTATTTGAGTTATAATCTGTTTTAGTCAAAAATTAAGACAAGGACAAACAGATGAAGGTGTTTCTCAGCTTGAATTAAGTCAAATATCAAACTGTAACATCTGTGTTGATAAATGTTGTCACACATTTTTATATTATTTTGATATTATTAGCATCAACTTCTGAAATTAAGTGTTCAGGAGAAATTAAACCCACTGCTTTGAACACCAAGAACAACACAGACTGTTGTCTTGTTCACCTGCAGTGTTTTATGTTTAAAAACCTTTTATTTATCATCAGGAGAGACTATTGATCACTATGATCTTCTTCTTATCGCCTTGATCATTTCCTTCAACTTTCCTCTCTTCTATTTAATTTTTTTCATTGTTTCCATTTTTCTCGGTCTTTTCCCTGCAGCTTCGCTCCTTCTCCAGCATTTTCTCTTCTCTTCTAAATCAGCACTTTCGGTTATGAATATGGAAAAACCTGAGACGACGGTGCATTAATAGCAATCTTCTGGGTCACACCCCCCCCCTTCCCTTCCTTCCCAGTGTAGCAAGCAAACAAGGAGAGGGAGTGAGGAGAAAAAACTATAGGTGGGTTGATCGGTAGGTCGAGGGGGCGGG
>JAPZDV010000001.1:22998702-23017183 GCA_029814665.1 Acanthurus lineatus
GTCCTCTCCAATTTTTCCTAGAGTATAAGAAACACAATAAATATCTTGTTAAGTTACATAAAGAGCAGGGTAAAGAATTTGCAATTAATTTGCGATTAATCGCGTTAACTCAGGACACTAATGCAATTAATCGCGATTAAAAATTTTAATCGACTGACGGCTCTAATATTTACACTATTTTAAAAGAAAAATATGTACTGTTTTGGAAGTAAGCACCACTTGAAATCTTCCACAAGAATAACTGAATACAAAACTTTGTCCTAACAGCAGGAAGAAAATTAGAAATCAGAATGACACAATGAGTTTAAAGTCGGTAATTTCTTTCTTGAAATAGCTGATTGAGGACCAGCAGGAGTCCGTCTCCCTCACTGGGACCAAAGGACTGAGAACGACTGCCGGACTGTGTGCATCTGAATATGAGCTATTTGTATTCTGCGCTCATGTTTCACTCTGAATAATTTATGCCGAGAGATTTTTCAGAACCACTTCTGTTAAACTCTCCCGTTAATCCATAATGACCAGCAGATTTCCAGAATTTATTATCAGCTGTCCTTCAGATAATTACAAGTGTATTTATGATCCCTATAACCTTGGCAAAAGATCGTTTCATGTTAGATGTCGATGGTTTTTAATTTTTTTCAGTGAAGCGATTTTTAAATGCAGTGCTTAGAAAAAAAATATGCACCCGCTGTCTCTGATGAGTGTGTGCATGTTCTTCATCAGGTACGATGGTTTCCCAGTGTTAAGTCTGGACCTCTTTGACCCCGTGGAGGGCCTGCGGACCCCCTCCTCCCGCCTCGCTGCCAGGCACAGCTGCCCCACCAGCCCTGCCCCCATGTTTAGACGCACCAAGCAGGTCAGCAGTGCAATAACTCACTATTGTCACACAGTAATTTATTGTTTTATCTCAGTGGTTTTTAAAACTGTTTGTGCCCAGAGCAGATCTCAAGGCACTTCTGTATTTATATCCATGCAAAGAAGTCTCAGTATCAGTCTGTAAAAGCTTAGTTTTATCTAATAATGCCGCTTTTATTTAAAAAAAAATGCTTTTCTTATGCAATCCATAGAAAATTATTACCAAGAGTAAAGAGAGTGAGAGTTTTATTTATGTCGTAATAGGGGTAAGAAATGGATATGATTCAACTTCCTGCCATAAAGATTAGATTTCAGCCTCAGGGTTTAGAGGGTAATTCCACATTTCCATGAGCCTGATTTGTGCATGAAAGAATTTTCTTCTCCTCTCTCCTTCTTTTTTTATTATTTTTTTATTTTTTTGCACCCACAGGAGATCAAGTCAGCCCAGAAAATAGCCAAGAAGTACTCGTCCATCCCCCAGCTGTGGTCCAAGTGCCTGCTCCGTCACTGCTACGGCCTGTGGTTCATCTGTCTGCCGGCGTACGTCAAAGTGTGCCACTCCAAGGTCCGAGCGCTACGCACGGCCTACGACGTCCTCAGGAAGATGCAGGCGAAGAAACTGCAGCCCCCTGACGAGGTACATCATCCACCCCCAAAAAAAACTAGTTTTTCCGCTGTTTTTCACTCTAATAACGATGTTTGCATTCATTTTTAATTAGCCAGTTGTTGTCTAGTTGTTAGCCTTATCAATCAAACATGAACATACACTTTGCAGGTGTGTTACCGAGTGCTGATGCAGCTGTGTGGACAGTATGGACAACCTGTGCTGGCAGTCAGGGTCCTTTTTGAGATGAAGAAGGCTGGAGTTCATCCCAACGCCATCACTTACGGCTACTACAACAAGGTACAGCCGTAAAATTGTTATGTATTAGTTAGTCTATTTCATCACATTATAAAGCAGTGAATTTTTTAACTAAAATGCTAAATATTGCTCACATTTACACAAAAGAGATCTTGGGTTTAAAGGTGGATAAAAAGAAACTCACATATACCTTCCCACTGCAGCGTCTCACACAAACCCCATAATAAAGATATATTAGCCCTGGGACTCCCAAGTGCTACAGTACAGTGTCACCCTGGGTGTGGTGCGCCTGATGTGGGTGTGTTATTAGAATATTCTGCTGACTCTGCTTCAAGTTTTACTGATGTGTGAACACACCCGTGACAGCCAAATGTCAGACAAATATCTGGCGAGACTGTCCAATGGGATGGTCCCATTTTCCAACAACTGTACATGAACTGTGGAAAAGCAATGAAATACAGTAAGCCATAAAAAAAACTGTGTAACAGCCACATCATAAACTCACTACATCAACAAGCAGTTTGTCGTTTTTGATGTAATTTAAAAAAAGAGAAGGTTTGACGCAGAGAGTTGTGAGTTACTGTTATGCACATTCTAACGCTGCGATAAAAGTCACATTAAATGTCTGAAACTGCCTCTTAAGACACCAATCAAATGCAGTTTTCTAAAATTAGTTAAGCATTACCTGTCATTTGTTCTAAAGCAGAGTGATTCCAGCCTTGATATTGTTTACTCATGATTCACAACAGCATCTGAATGATTAATTACATCACTGTGCTGCTCAGATGCTAGAAAATCCTTCCTCTGTGGTTGGCACTTCATCACATGAACGCCTCCGCAGACACTCAGCCTTCAGATAAAAAGAGACAATGTTGACATTTGCAGTTTCCTACCTACGGTTGTACGGTGTTTGTGTGTGCGATCACACCCAGGTGTCAAGATGAATCGTGGATCTGTTATCGTTGCATCCTGCCCCTGATCTGGAAACTGTCTCAAAGCTTGAGACGTCAAAACTCACGCTGGTTTCGACATCTCACATTATCTCATCTTATCTAAGAAGTGGTTGGCTGGGAGGCTTAAGGTGGTTCGTTCCTCCGCTGACACAAACAGTTTCCGCTGCAGCTGCTGCATCAGACAGTTGCAGGTGTTTTTTTTTTTTTTTTTCTCTTTAATGCTTCTTTAGGTCTTTGAAGTCCAGGGATGGGAAGGAGGAGGAGCTCCTCACACGTTCAAGGAGCTAAATCAGCCAAATTAGAAAGGATCAGTGACTCCAGAAGACTCACCCGAAACTAAACTGAAAGGAAAACTTCTCCTGAAGTGGTGCTTCGTAAAACTTATTTGAGAGAGTGGTGCTAAAATAACCTCGATGCTCCCATGTGAAGTTACCTCCATGCTAAAATCATCACTGTCTGTTGTGGTTATGTGTCTACTTCTGCCTGTCGTTTGCAGTTTAAATATACCCGATCCCTGCAGAACAGCACTCAAGGCACCACAGTATAGTACGATTCAATTCAAGTGGATTTTCACAGCAGTTCTGTAAAGTCTCTTATTTTTGTGCCCTTGAGAAATAATAGAATACTATTTTTTTTTGCAGCCCGAGAATGTCAAAAGAACATAGTTTTCTACCTTTGACCTGTTTCCATTTAAACTGATGCAGTGAATAGTATTTTTTTTTCCCCTAAGTCGATTGTAAAAGCTCTCACTTACTTTATTGCTACTACAAAATTGTCACCTTTCCTGAATCTGTCTGTTAAATGTGAAGCTACAGCTGCATCTGGGAGGTTGTAAACTTAGCTTAGCATATAAACTAGCCTGATTATGTGGAAGGGTAAACAGAAATCTGCATAGCAGCACCTCTAAAAGCTCACAAAGTAACACATCTTATAATTTGTTTACCAATGCAAATACTGTAAAAACAACAAACTGTAGTTTTAGAGAGGTTATATGTTGCTCTGTTTTCTAGCTACAGATAGAATTTGATAATTAGTGGGCTGATATATGTACTTTTTGGCAGAGCTAGGCTAACAGTTTACTGTTTTCTTTCATTGTTCTAAGCTAAACAAAACAGCTGCTGACATGAGCCTCATATTTAATGGACAGATGTGAAAAGTGTCAATCTAACTTTCTGAAAGAGCGAAGAAAATAAGCACATTTTCCTTAACGTTAAGCTATTCCTCTAAAGACATTAAAACCAGTTCAAGATATCAGCTGTCAGTCACTTTGACTGTCATCTGTCAGTTTGAAGGAGAAGTCAGTTTCGGCCCAGCGAACAGTTGTAATATATCATCTTCTGTTGTCAGGAGTGTCCTTCCTCTGGCTAAACTTAGATCTATTTTCAACATTTCCAAACGCTTACAGGACTCTCTGATCACTGTACTTTCATTGTCTTACATGGCTGAAAACACCTGCAGCCTCGTTTCACTCGTCCCGGTCCTCAGAGCCTTCACACAGGAGCAGCCAGCCTAATGAACCAGGCTCTGCTCAGTGGCATGCCAGCCATGCTTCTCTCTGGGGGCTTCTGATGTGTATTTTAGGAGCAGACAGACACTGTCGAACGTGACTTGGCCACCAACAGCTCCACCGCCTTTTTCCTTCTCTGATGTGCGACTGTGGATCTAATACCTCTGCAGTTAATGCCTTTGATTGAAAAATCATTCAGAATGCAATTGGGTCAGTTTCAGTTCACTCGCTTCAAAAATCTGGAATCAAAACTGAATGAATGAAGTTGGAGCTGCAGTTCACACAATATTCTCACAATTCCCAGACTCTTGATGTTAAATGATTTATTTAGTAGACGAATATAAGAACATTTTATGGTGAAAGACACTTTAAAAGAGAAAGAAAATATTAATATCCTTGATAATTTTAATGTAAAATGAACAGACTCCAACACTTAATAAGAAAATTTGATCCAAGACTCACAAAGTAATTTGGCAGCATCTTCTCTCCCTCAGTCATTTTATTTTATTCCTCTCTTCTTGTCCAGGCGGTGTTGGAGAGCACGTGGCCCTCCAGCACCAGAGGAGGATACTTCCTGTGGATGAAGCTGAGAAATGTCGTCCTGGGCGTGGCGCAGTTCAAACGGGCGCTTCGACGACACGCCCCCCTCACCCAGAGCCCTCTGTCAGGTGAGTGTGTGATCGGGGAAAACTCTGCATGTTTAAGAAGTGAAGCTTGAGAACCTGATGCACCGACATGCAGTAATCCTGCAAACTTAACAAACCTCCATGCATTCGAACTACGACTGGCTCGGACTCAGAGTCAGATCCGAGTCAGTTCTCTGATTTTACCAACAAATAAGACCCTTGAAGGTAGCTGACTGTGGGCATCAGTCCCACTTATGGTCTGGTTGTCAAATCTTAAAATACTCTCATAGCCACAAAAAATGATATTGTGTAGTTCAGAAAGGTTTCCACTGAGGGCAACGACCGACATGTTCAGGTGTGTTCAAGCTTGTATATTTATATTTGAAGACAACTATGAATTTGAGAGGCATTATTAAATCCCTGCAAAATGAATAATACATGTAGAAACACAAAAAAGAGCTCAGGGCAGGATGGTGAAGAGATGGAGGGAACAAATCAGGTCGATTATGTGAAATTCGTATTATTATGTATTATTCTGATAATGAATAAAAAGTCGATGAAAAGAGACGCTAATACGAAGCCAAATTGCTTTCATGACCTCACGCACTAAAAGTAGCGTAGCCGTGCCCCAGCTCTTTTTTCCCATTTCTTTATTAAGCATTTGTGCCTTTTGTCACCTGGTTTTACCTGCAGACAAAGCAGCCGAGGACTTTCAGTTCTCTTTTCATGCTGAATATTTAATACAAGTAAATGTCTGATTTGTCAGGTTATGTCAAAACATTTAATTTCAGTTCTACAGCAAAAATATGTTTTTGAGGTTTATTGTAAAGTAAAAAAATACATAAATGAACACATCAGTCAGAACTTTTTATTTGTTTTTTTGTTGCAACAGTGACATCAGTCAGATTATTGAATATTAAATCATATCTTAGCTTTTCTTTCTCTTCAATGCATAAGCTACAAGTTATATACTTCTTTTTAAAATAGAAAATGTAAAATGATCAGTTTTATCCGTTTTGCTCTTGAGAAGCAGGTGCTGGTTATCAGTCTCAGTTGATAAAAATGTATGCATTTTTGCATCTTTTAGAAAACAACAACAAAAAAAAATGCAAAGAAAAGTAACTATCAAAGGAGATAAATGATTACTGACATATAGGAAAACATTGCCTGTGTGTTAGTTAGTTAGGCTAGTAGCTAATGATAGGTAGTCATTAGATATGATCAAAAGAAAAAGGAAGGAAAAAATGTAAAACAAGCTTTCCATCATTTAAAAAAATCACATTTGTCAGAGGTAACAAATGTCCAACCTGAAAGGGAAAAACTACAAAACACGACAATCTTATCGTGTGATTTAACTGACCTGCATGCCAGTGAACACCTGCACAGCCAGTACATGCTAATCCCCGTCCTGCTAATCCCTGCTTTGTAAAGAAACTCTGTTACCAGTCGTAAGCATTTTGTTAAACGCTCCTCAGTTCGGTTCAGTTCAGTGGTGATTCAGCCACAGTTGAATTTCTCTTTATTTTCATTATGTTACCTTTAAAAAAATACTGCATGCCTTTTGCTCCACACATCACATCAGTCGCACAAACCATTTATAACATGCTTTGAGAGTTACACAAGAAGTGAAAACAACTGGTCAAAATTAACTTTAATGTCCTGTTGTTTTCTAAAAACTTCTCAGTAATTTCCCCAGAGATAAATATGGAATTTTGTACTTTATATAAGATTGTTAGAGGCTACAATTACATGTTTAAAAGCATTTGTTGACTTCTAGAGGACTTTCCATGAAGGTGGAAAGCTGAGTTTCTTTTTTAAATCAAATCAATATTCATGCATTATTGGAAGCTTAGTTCTGTATATATATTAAATTATGTGTATGCTTTTTTTGTAAACAAGTTTCACTCTTGTGCATCGTCACCTGACTTCTGTGCACTGAATAAAACACTGTAGATCACACTAAGAGTTAAGAGGAATTAATTGATTGTAAGTAACAAGAGGCAGTGTTTCTCTGTAATTAGTACCAATTAAAATGTAAATGGTTTGAAGTATTTAAAGTTCCACATCTGCCCCTTTTCTTGCAAATGTCAGGAAGCTATGGGACCAATAAAAAAACACGTTACATCCCCTGTTTTATCCTGGTGGCTTAATTATTGAAAATGGTTCACTTTGAAGATATTTGGCTTTTAATCACAACAAGAAACACATATAGATTTAAAACAAGATCATTAACCTCTCTGTGGAGCTAAAATGGCGCCCGGCTTCCTTTAACGCCTTGTTGTCTTTGGGCAGATGGCAGCGACCTGGACGCTGTGAGTCACGGCAGCCTGGATAGCTCTGCCGACACTAACCTGGGCGAGCAGGGCCCCTTCGCCACTGACTCCGTCAAAGTAGACCCCACTGATGATAGATCTAGCACAGGTACACTCAACATGGCTGCCGCTTGACTCGATCTGTCACAGGCAGCCCTCTTGTTCTACATATTTTTTTTCCTCTCTCTCAATGACATTTTTTTATTTATCCTCCTTCCACATCTGTCCCGCTCACCGTCCGGCCTCTTTCTCTCACACCTCCTTACCTCTGCTGCCTGTTTTTTTTTTTTTTTTTCCACCTTCCTTGCGTCCCTGTCGTCCATCCATTGTCACTTCCTGGTTTTGCGGCTGTGGTTTCTGCTCTGCTCTGTCCCTAACCCTGCCCTTCACTCTGGCCCTGCCTGTGTTGCCCTTGCATGCAGCCGGCCGTGGGGGCGGCAGCGTGGGCGCCAGGGCCCCGGTGGCCCACTCACACTGGGGGGGCTCTGAGCTCAGAGAAGCCACCCTCCACCCAGGTAAACCTCTCTGTCAGCCTGCCTGTCTGTCTCTCTCTGGTTTCATTCTTCTGTCATCATCACTTTTTCTTATTTTTTTTTTAAATTTTCTCACTTCTTCTGCCTTTCATCCTTCACACCTTTCTTTTCTGTTTCTCCTCCTCGTCTCCGTGGTCTCGCCTCCTCTTTCTTTCCTCCTCTGTGTCATCTCTCTGTCTGGCACATCACAGTCTGCTGCTCCTCTCTTGCTCATCCATCTTTTGCATTTCTCTCTCTCTGTCTCTCTCTCTCTCTATAACTCCTCGCTTCACCACAGAGTGATTTGTCTTTGTCAATTACGGCGAGTAATTACCCAGAGACACATTCTTTTTGATTACGGAAATAATTTTAATCATGGAGATGGCACCTCAGCTGGAGACTTTACCTTGTGTGCAGAAAGTGTAAGAGGCAACAGCAGCTCACAGCAGCACAGCAGGAGGGAAGGACCTCCATGTGCATTTCATTGATTATTACACTGCTAGAAGGAGTTTTGTCACTTGACATCAGTCGCGAGTCGTTCCATACTGCAAAAAAAAAAACAGCAAAGCTGTGCAGCCTCATGTTTTATTTAGAGATGACCACCAGAGAGGTTCATGGGAAAGATGAAAGAGGAGAACAAATCATCTGACAGCTGGTTGCCTGGAGACGCAGGCAAGTTTTGGAGGCAGATGGAAGAGTCAGCCGGGAGTGATGGCAGGTTTTTTTTTTTTTTTATTCTCCTAACATCAAGTCTTTTAACAGTAAAATTCATTAGCAGCTGTGAAACTGCAATTAGTGTCCTTACAGTAACTGTGGATCTCTGCATGCCCCGAGGATGATTCTTTTATTCAGCACAGCTAAGCTGCTTTTTCTCTCCCTGCAACAATGCTGAGCCTCCCAGAACTGAAGCCTTGAAAGGAAAGAAATGCCCTGCGTATTTGTTGTTTCTTTACTTCTTCTACCACAGTTTAAAGCCACAATAGACTCTTTTTGCACCAAAAAGCTTCAGATTTTACACTTAAATCTGAACACTTTGTTAAATAACAGTAGAGATTTCATTCAGGTGCAACTAGTCTGAGAAATGAGTTCAGTTTGTAGTTGAATTTGTTCCCCCTGCATCGATTTTATTTTTCCCATGCTTTGTGTTGCATATTTATGTGATCTTGTGGTATAATGTTAGAGACTAAACTGCCTTTTGTGTCCCTCTCATCTAATTTCATCTGTGTGTCTCTCTCTGTCCTCCAGGAGATCAATCAGATTTGGGTTATAACTCGCTGTCCAAGGAGGAGGTTCGGAGAGGAGACCCCGGTGCCCAGGACTCCGCCCCCGACAAAGACGACAAGAAGGAGAGCGACTGCAGCTCCTGTCAGTAGCCTGATCTGATATCACCAGATATTTGTGTCTGCTGTACCCTCTAAAAAAACAGAGCTATGCAGCCACACAGGATTTCCCCTTCCTCCGCCTTGATCTGTCTTTCTCCTCCAGAGATGATTCATTCATTTTAGTTCTCCACATCAAAGCATTTCAGCCGTGTGTCGTCTTTCAGTGTTTTTATTTGTATTCTTTTTTTTGAGGACAGTGCTGTTTGCAGATATTAAAACAAAAAAAGCCTGATTTAAAATTGTAATTTCTGTGTTTGTAGTGTCGGAGACAGAGAGCGCCAAGGGAAGCAAAGACTGCCTCCCTCAGCTAGACATGGAGGTGCACTCGTCCTTCAAATCCCGCGGCATTGTTCGCAGCAGCTGCCCGTTCGACGATTCATCCTGCAAACCCAAGAGCTCCGTCAGCACAGGTAAAGAAGACGACTTCAGTGGATTCTGTTGTCTTGCATTGCAGGGGAAGGTATGAAGGTATTTTTCTCAACTGAAAAAAAAAAACTCATTGTTTTCTTTTGACATCCTCACTGATTCTCGACATACAAACAGAGACCTTGAGCTTTAATTGTTTCAATACCCATGAGCCTCAGCTGCTGTTGCCATGGAGAAGAAGCTAGAGAAAAGAATCAGACCTGCAGCTCGTTAAGGACACTTTTCTCGCTTTTGAGAATCTGGAAGTGAGATGATTGCAACTGCTGGATGTATTGTCTTATTCCTCCAAAGTTGTAATCTTCACCCTCCACTTGCAACAGAACTTTAAGCCCAGTGATTAAATGTTTTTATTATTCAGCCTCAGTTGTTGTGTGAATGCAGACTTCTACTTTTTGCCTTTTTATCAAAGAAACTGATGTTTCGTAATGCAGTTGCTGTTAAATGAGCTATAGCTATAAACTCTCTGTGCAGCACGTAAGTTGGGTTCTTTGTGATAGAACTATATTAAACTTCATCATCTCTATCAAATGAAATTCACACATGTTCTTTCCTAAAATAAAATGTAGGTGATTTATTAGCTCTGCTCCTTCCTCTCTCTCAGGTCATGTCGCAGGTCTCCTCTTCACTTCCTCCCTGGATGAGATCGGTGAGGTCCAGACCAACAGTTTGCTCAGGAGACATAAGAGCGCTCTCGAGGATGTCGTCGGCAGCACCAGCAGCGGCTCCGCCCTCGACTGGCAGGGCGTGAGGGGCCGCCGACTGAGCGGCGACACGGTGGGCAGCAGCGGCAGCGGCACCACCGTCCTCGGCCTCGGAATGAGCCAGGGCGAAACCGACCCAGATAAAATCGCAGGACATCTGGGTGCAGACGTCAAAATTCTCTCCGGTGCCAATTTCAGTAAGAATAAGAGGCCTCGCTCTCTGGCTCTGGGTGGGTTAGAGGGGGCGGCTGCTCGGGCAGGCACCGCCAGAAGTCACGGTCACAGGATGGAGGAGGAGGACATGGAGGAACAGGACTCCAGTGATGAGGACAGAAGCAACTCAGAGGCCATTTTTGATTTCGAGGACCTGGATTTAGACAAACCTGCCTGTGGGCTCGGCATCGGCTCTCACAAAACCAACAAATCTCAAAAAAAACTTGTCGGACGCAGCGCCAGCTACAGTGGCGTGACCACAGAGGCGTCAAGAGGGGCGGTTAAGCGCACAGGCATTGAGACGGGTTATGACCCTCTATCCCTGCTGGCTGCAGAGTCACAGACCCAGCAGGTAAACGAGGACCAGTACCCGGAGGGGGATGATGTCAGCACGCCGAGCACCGGTCGGCACCTCGCCAGGGAGATTGAGCTCTACATGAACCACATGGGCAGCCCGCTGAGCAGCCGCACACCCAGTCTGGATCTGCAGGACGCAGCCAGTCCCCTCCTCCTTCACCCGTCCTCATTCTCTGCCCCCCGCAGAGCCAGCCTGCCCCACAGCTCCCCCCTCAGGACAGCCGGAGTCCCACGCTCTCGCACCTTCCACCCGCCTTCATCCTCCCAAACAACCTCACGTCAGCAACTGTGGTCGTCGCCTCCCTGTCGCAGCCCCAGCACCACGCCGAGCCCCAGCCCTCGACCCAGCCCCTACAGGGAGAGGACGGACAGGACGAGCCTGGCGTCGCCTTCGCCCTCCTCCTCCTCCTTCGCCCTGGACACTCTGCTCACACCGACTCTTGATGTGTTCAAGACCAGCGTGGTCTCTGCAGGGAAGGGCGTGGCAGAGAAGGCGAGCCGCTGGTATTCTCGTCTTGCCACATACACAACACCTACAAAGGTACAGAGTGTTGCTGTCAAAGTGAAATTTATTGTTGTGCGTTACTGCAGAGCTCAGCATCCTCACGATCACTTATGTAAAATCGTTATGTGAGTCTGAGATGCTCTCTGTTTTTAAGAGCTCAGGGAGCTGAAATAGGTGAATACACATCTACTGACCTGATTTTAATCCTGTATCGTATGTTTTATTTAAAAAACATTTAGTCCTCGAGTATTAATGCTCATTAATTTACTCCAAAAATGATAAATGGGGCTTAACACTGGTGAGAGTGTATTTTTAGCAACGTAGCACAGAGTATCATGCTCTCATACCAACAGTTGTACAAGTGTAGAGATGCAGAGCTGCTGCCACCTTGTGGCTGTTTGAGTAACTAACAGTGTTCATCCTGTTGAAGCTCAGCTCCCAACTTGTTCATGATATCAACCCCCTGCCAGGCATTTTGTTCTGTGCTGAGAGCTGCAGCACCACAGTGTTCATTTATAACAGTTTGTTGTGACCTGTTTTAGCTTCATCAAAAACAAATTTTCAGCTTCTGTTACTGCGTTTTGAATATTTGATCTGGCCTTTTTGTGATTTTGATAGTAATCAGATTAAATGTTTAGCCTTTTCTGTTAATCATTGCTTAACCTGCTGTGAGTTTTAGCATAGGACCTTAAAGATGAATCACCTGTGCAGCCCATCATGACTTTAACCTGTCGGCTCTCCTCCATCAGGATGGTCACAGTGACCGTCTAAGCGTGTCCTCCCTCGGCGTTGGAGATCCAGACTGCTCCTCCCTGCTGGATGAGGAGGACTGTGGGGTGTCAGAGATCTCCGTGGTCTCTCCGCAGAGGAACGGCCCCATGGGGCCCCGCAGGAGCCCCAGACGCAGCCCCATGCGCAGCAGACTGGACAGCCTCACTATAGACTCCAGCCTTGGGAGACCAACATCTCTGCTGCCCGGTAAGAGCAAAACTCCCTCTAGTGACAGTTCACACAAATTCCACCTTCAAAGTAAAATGATGTCAGCTGAAGAAACATTATGTTAAATTAGTTTACTTTTTGCGTTCTAATATGATCAAATTGTAAAACAACCTTTGCTTTGTGACCTGTTTTTCAAAAGACATGAAGTTTATCTCCTACTTTTTCCAAATCATTAAACATTTAACCAGTTTCTGAGAGAAATCTGGTGACACCATCACAATCAATATCACCTATGATCACAGCCTTAAAAATGTTTAAAGAAGTTTGTTCTGTTTGTGACGTGTCGTCTCGTGATGTATCATTCTGATTATTCCTCTTTCTCCTGCAGGAAGCATCCTCTCGCCTCCTGGTTTCCCTCTTCCTGAAAAGTCGGACCTCGGCTCTTCACGCTACACCAGCAACACCAGCATCTTCAACAACTACGCCATGGAGGTAAAACTGCAGGAGGGAAAACATTTAGCAAATGTGTTATAAAAGTTAGAGACTGGATGCAAAAGTCCAAAAAAAGAGAAGTGATAGTTTTATGAAAGACATCTGTAATTTTTAACCAAATATCTATCATCAAAATTATGCTAAAAAACCTTATAGAAGGTTTCTTTTGTTTCTACTTTTGCTCTTTGCTGAAGGTATAAGGTTGTAAAGTGTGTTGTTAGTTCTTATTTTCTGGAGAAAATGTAAAAATGTACTTGTTTTGTGCTTCAGCAGACTAAGAATTTTTTTCTTGCCATTCATTTGTCATTAAGTGGTTTCTTTCTGATGTTCACACAGCATCAGGGATGAATCTTTGATGGGATTTCACTCTGTACTAAAAAACAGCTCTCATGACTTTCAGGAATGACAAACTGCTTTTCAAAGTATTCATAAAGATTCTCCCTCAGCAGAATATTTCTCTACATGAGTACACGGTGTTTGGCTCCAACAGTTCAGACTCAGAATAATGAACCTGAGGCCACAGCAGCAGACGGCATGTTGGTGCTACAGTATCGCGTTTAGTTGGGTTGTAGAATCAGAAATGTGTCTTCTGTCTTTAACCAATCAGAAATATTTATCAAGGCCATGACATGAAATCATACTAATTTAACATTTTTGTGCTTCCAGCTGCTGATCTCCAGCTGTTCTCGCTGTAAGACGTGCGACTGCCTGGTGTACGACGAGGAGATCATGGCTGGTTGGACGGCAGACGACTCCAACCTGAACACCACCTGCCCCTTCTGTGGAAACCCCTTCCTGCCCTTCCTCAACGTGGAGATCAGGGACATGCGAGGACCCGGCAGGTAAATGACGACACCTGAACTGAAGAAAGGCTGTGAAAATATAATTCTGTAACAGGGTTTTAAACAAATTTAAGATGGATTTTGAAATCATATTTCACCATCCTTCATGTATTTATTTAGTCTTTTTCACAATATGTTGAGGAAAAATTAATTTTTACTCCGTAATGCTAAACTGTTGCAGGACTTTGCTGGATGGAGCCATTCTTGTTTTCGCTTGCTATCTCTTCTTTTTGTAAACTATCCACAATCTCGGCCTGATCTTTCTTAAAGTTGCTGAAAACTTGGTTCTAGATGTTATTGTTAGTGTTTCTCTGTGACATATGCAAAGTGTCACTGTTTATCTGTGAGTGAAACACTTAAAAACTCACTAAATCTGTGTTTATCAGGAGTCTGTGGGTGAAGTTTAATCTGATTTGAAACATAAACAAGCAATTTCACAAACCTTCATTCCATTTTGTGTAAATTTTGTTAAAATCTGATTGGTGCACTGAATAAAATGACATCATAGCTCTTAAATTCTGACCCGTGCTGCAGTCTAAACCTTCTCAGCTGATCTTAAAAATAAATAACTTTGTCCTGCTGACAGTAAACAGTAAACACCAGAGCTTCTGCTCGTCTCCTCTCTTCTCTCCTCGTCACAGGCTTTTCCTGAAGGGCAGCCCGTCGGTGGACGAGGCGCTGACCTCATCGTACTCCACCTCCACGGGCTTGGACACGGGGACGTCCACCTTGTCCACCCCCTGTCCTACAACGGCCGTCTCCCCTCCCTCGCCTGTGATCGCTGTCCCGCAGTGCTCAGCCGGTGGAAGGTACGTCACATGATCCTAAAATTAGTATGTTGTTTGTTTGACTACAAACACTAAATACAACCAGAAAGCAGCCGACAGACCAACAGTCATCTTCACAACCTTGACACAGATTTTTTATGTTAGATTATAAAATATTAAAAAACTGTTGTTCTCGTGGTTTTTTTTTCCTTGGATACACGTTATTTATTTATTTATTTCTTCATTCAGCTCCAAGTTTGTGTGATTAAACAATGCTTTTGAAGCAGGAACCTACTGTAGCTGCATCCACATGAGCCCATCTGCATTGTAAAAGAGCCATGTGAGATCATTGCAGCACCTGGTCCTAACAAAGCTCTGAGTGCGTGTGTGTGGCATGTGTGTGTGTGTGTGTGTGTAGAAAAACCCTTGTGAGGTTATGAAATGTGTGAGCAACAGGGATGAGCAGTGAATGATATTATGGTGTCAGGATGCTGTAATTCACTGTATCTTCTGTTCATTTAAACATTGTTACATGTGTGTGACTGTGTGAAAAATTTAAACTAAAACAAACCTTAATATTTACTGTTTTGTAGATTAAAAACACTTTTTCTTTAGAAAACAGTGTAACTGATTTAAGAGTTAAGAGTTGTGACTGAGTTGAGTTGTGTGTTTGTATCACAAGGGTCGTATCCACCAGGGCTCAAGGTATCAACATCCCCACTGACCGCCGACAGGGGGCGCTGTCCCCCGGAGCGCAGATGGCTCGCAGCGTCAGCGCCTTTGGTCCGATGGAAGAAGCACCAAGACTGAACCACTGCGTGCCGACGTCGGGCAGCCTGCCGAGCCGACTCAATGACGCCACGGTACGATTCAACACAAAACACCAAACCGAGTCGTTTAATGCAGTTAAACTGGAAAACAAAGAAAATATCTTTGTTAGTCAGCTGATCTTAACACATTTCTTATGTTTTACACACAACAAAATGTACAATAAGTCATGTTGAGCTCTTTATTCTGGCAGGATTATATTTCTCATATAGAACAAGAAGCCAAAAGCCTGTGGATTTTCAAATTAAAGGCATGAATTGTTATCCAAGGCAGTATAAGAGTCAAAAAAATCTTAAATATGGTATTGTTGTTGTCCTCATGAATAAATTTTATTCCTGATATAATTAAAAGAGGTAAGTTATTACCAGAGTCAGCAGTTCCTCTCAGCTCCAGTGCGTTTTAGCATTTTTCAGCTAATGTTTTGGTGTTCTGCTCAGTAACTTTATGGTTTTGGTTTCCAGCGCCCTCTTCAGGCTCATTTCAGCAGCAACAGCAGCAGGCAGGGGTTTTCAGTGGTTGTTGACTTTGGTTTACACAGCAGAGAGTTTAGCTACTGACGTGACAAATAACTTCACTTTTGGAGATCAGGACTAATGTTTTTTTGCTGAGTGTGTAAACAAACATCAGGTTTGTCGGATCAGTTTAGAAAACGATTGTCGGTGTGATCTTAACAGCTTGTTTCTGCTGATTTAAAGTGTTTTCAAAACACTATAAGGAACTTAACATTCATGATGACATAATTGTAATAACAGATGTAAACAATTACCAACAAAACAGATTTACATAAAAAGTCTCTTTGGTTTGTCCCCCTCAGGACCCGCTGAATATGGAGTGGCGGCTCCACAACCCCGAGCCGGTGACGGTCCCCTACCTGAGCCCGCTGGTTCTGTGGAAGGAGCTGGAGAGTCTGCTGGAGAACGAGGGCGACCCGGTGATCACGGAGGCCGACATGGTGGACCATCATCCCATCATCTACTGGAACCTGGTCTGGTACTTCAGACGGCTGGATCTGCCCAGCAACCTGCCCGGTCTCATCCTCACCTCGGAGCACTGCAACAGGGACTCTCAGGTCAGACACTAATACACAAAAACATGCGGGTTATCATGAGAATTTTACAGATTTTTTCACAGATCTTCTCTAAACAAGGAGGCTGAGAAGCAGAAAGTTGCACATGTTATTAAAAAAGGGTCATTATCTGTAAAATTTATTAGACTTTCATGAATATACAAACAGATTTCTTAAAAAAGGAAACTTACACATTACTGTTTAAAGTTAATAAATTGTTCTTTTGTCATAAAAGTGAAGAAGAAAGTGGGAAAATTTAAATGAGCTGCTTTTTTTACTCATTCATTTAGATTAAAACAATATATTATTAATGAGTTGATGTTAAAAGTTGATGCCTTTGGCTTAAATTTCATATAATAAACATGATGTGGTGGAGGTTAAATTAACTGTATCAGAAGGCTTTGAGATGAAACAGATGACAGTAAAAATTAATAATCTGTCTCTAAATGACGCAGCCGTCAGTCTGACTCCGTCCTCGTCTGTCTCTCATCTCATCAGGTTCCTCGTCACTGGATGTCCGAGGACAGTAAACACGTGTTGATCCAGATCCTGTGGGACAACCTGAAGCTGCACCAGGACCCGATCCAGCCTCTCTACATCCTCTGGAACACTTACAGTGAGTCACTTTACTCTCTCTGATCCAGTGCGAACAGATGTTTAGGAAAGTTTACTGTCACACTCGCACTGACTGCTGCTGAAGAGGGTTTTTAAATGTCCTCTTTAAAGACAGAAGAATGAATCTTTTGGTCTCAAAGCGACAGAAAAACAAACAGACAAATATGAGCGAACAGAAGGGACGTGTTTTGATATTTTACTTAATTTTAATCTACAATTAGTTATAACAACGTGCATGCTGTATGCATATTTGTGTGCTTTGGAGCGGCTATCAGTTGTCCCTCGCACAGATTTTTTGCTGGAGCTCTTCATCGTGTGCTGCTTCGCTCCGTCTGCAGTAACTGATTACATGATGGAGGAGGCAGCCAGCTCATCTTTGTGCTAACAGGCTCTGTCTGCTCTCTGTCTTCCAGGACTTAATTGTACTCTGTTGTTAGAGAGTGAGTGTTCGTCTCTGCTGCAGACTCCCTCAGATGAGTCCTGTTGTTTGTGTCCTGTCCTGTCTGAGGCCTGCTGTGTCTCCCTGTGTGTGTGTGTGTGTGTTTTCTCTGCTTGGTGCATCACAGTCGGCCTCTGATTTTCATGGTTTCACAGTGTTTGGAATGAAAGTCTCTGCGGTGTGAAATCTGATGATGATGATTCTCACACGGCGGAACGTGTTTGTGTCAAATACAGCTCCGCTCTGTATTTGTATGTAGGTTTGCATCTCTGCTCAGTGTGTTGAATGAACGTCCAGTTTGTTATTCTGCAGCTTTTGAAGGTGGACTTTGTTGTCGTACTTTCAGGGCTGGGTACTGAACATCCTGCTGGTACTGCTGAGTATATAAACTATGTTTTAGTGATTCGTTTCCCAACTTCCTGCAGTCACCAGGATTTGGTTGCACAAGCTAATAAATCCAATTTGATGTGGTTTTGCACGGCTGCAGCCTAAACTGACAACAAATGTCAAAAATTAGTGATAAAACTTGTGTTTTTGTCAGGATGCCTGATTTGATCTTAAAGTCCTTCATCTTTGTTGGCTTATGGTAGAAAAAACTTTTTTTTTAAAGCACTAATTCTTCATTTTTCGGATTCTGTTTTAACATGCCTCTAAATATTTTAGATTGTTCCAGCAGTTACTCTTAATTTAATTAAAACATTGATTAAATGAAATATTTATTATTCAAGAATTACAGTCGCATCTATTAAAACTTCTCTCCATGAGGTCAGTAAAACCTGCATGAAGTGATTCTTAAAGTTTTGTTTTTTATTTAAATACAATTTACCGTATTTTCTGGACTATAAGTCGCACTTTTTTTTCATAGTTTGGCTGGGGTGCGACTTATATGTGAAATTATTAAAATATATATGGTAATTTCATGTTTGTTATTTTCACACTGACAACCGCGCAAGGGCACTCTAGGCTTGTGTACCAGTATCTGCTACTCCTGTACCACTGAAAATTTAAAATTTCAACATTACTGGTAACTTATAAAGACATCTGAGAAAGACTGAACAAAAATGCCCCCAAAAAGAAAATCATATTCTGCAGATTACAAGCTGCAAGTCGTGAAATATGCAGCCGAAAACAGTAATTGAGCAGCAGAAAGAAAGTTAAGCATGTTCTTTATGCTATAGATATCTGAATAACTGTTAATATGTTACGTTAGCATACCGTACACCTATTCAGCCTGTTGTTTTCTATTCTATTGTTATTATTATAACTTGCCTTTCAAGATGAA
>JAPZDV010000001.1:23023003-23034967 GCA_029814665.1 Acanthurus lineatus
GTTATTATTATGTGTTAATGCACCAAGAAAGGTAGTTTCACACCAGCAAAAGCAGTGAAAAAGGTAAAAATATACTATATATATTGTAAATAATAAAAAATTTGGTTTTTAAAATGTTTTTTGGGGAAATGAAAGCATTTCTGCTAGACCTTAAGGATGCACATGAGGTATTACGGTCAGACACATAATGTTAACATAACTATTGTTTATCTTGCTAGCATGCTAATGCTATCATGCTAACTTATGCTAATCTCAATTTCTAATCCAGTTGTCTTTTTGATTCCTCACTGTCCAATAAGGCTTCACACAAAACTCCATCTCACTGTTAAAAAAATAATTTATTGCAGCATGGAATTTTAATTTTTTTACGTATTGATAGTTTTCCTATCAATAATACATGTTTGCATCCACTTCAATCCAAACAAGAGCATTTAACAAGACGGTAACATCTGACAACGTGACACCGCTCGGGTTTTTTTCTCACAGCTAAGACAGTCTGATAAACACACAAACAATCACCGTGTTGACAAAATGAAATATTTGCTCACACAAACACATTCTTTTTTTCTTTCTTTTTTTTTTGTTTTTTTAAACACACTGAACATTACAAACACTAGTTTGGTTGAATACAGAACAGAGTTTTTTAGAAACACAGTTCAGAAAATACTGAACGTACAAAAACTGAAGTTGCATCCAGTTCGGTTTAAAATTGCTGCACAGTGAATCTGAACCTACACCGCTGCAATGGACAAATTTCTATGTAATTAACCTGTAAGAGTCACCTCAGGGGTCATAAAGCTCACAGCATTAAAGGAAAACTCCACCCAAAAAAAAGTTTACTCCAGCTGAAAGAGATCAAGAGATTGTGTCACGCCACATCTTGATATTTCCGGTAGTTACGGAGGTTTACAGCTGAAAATGTGTCAGATTAAAGCAGTTTGTGAGGACTGTCGCCAAATTCTAGAAACGTTTATTTCTAGAGCTGCAAATTTGCACCATAAAACAATATTTGGACTCAAATATATGAATCCTAAAAGGTGTACTGACCAGTTTAATCATCCATGGGTGCAATAAAGATAAAAGTTATATTTTAGCTAAATTTAAGATGGAATTTAACACTCATTTTGTGGCTCGAGACCGACTGTGTTTCGTCTTTCTGTGGATGAAAGAAAATGTGTTTTTGGCAGAAAAAGAGATTTTTACTTACAAAATGTCTTCAAGACAAAAGGGGATTTTTTTTTATGAATAAAAATAAATCTATCACTTAGCATAACGCAGACTTCTTGTGTTGTAGTCAGTATTCTCACGCTTTTTTTTATGTGAGATTGATTGAATACAAGATTTTTCTTTTATTTTGCAATTTGAAAAGTAAGTTGAAATTCCAATTTGACATAGTTCTCGCAATTTCGACTTTTTCTCCAAGTGCGTGACAGAAAAAAAAACATCCTTATCTCGACTTTATTTTCAAAATCTTGACTCTATTTTTATAAATTTTAACTTTTTCTCAAATTGAAAAATTAAAAAAAAAAAATTCTTATCCATGACACTAATACACTTCCTTATTATTTTTCCCTGTTCATGCTGCTTTGAAAATCTAAAGATGGACGACAGACAGATAACTTATCAAATCACCTACTAGGTATTTTTTTAAAAGTGGCTTCCCTTTTACTAACTTTTTCATTGTCGACTTTCCATATGTTTTTGTAACAAACATACAGTGTGTCAGGTTAGGAAGTTTAACATTTGCATCTATAAAATGCAGCTCATTGCATTATGGGATTGGAAACACTATATTTTTTCCATTGTAGGAATTTTGATAGTTTAATCATTTTGGACCGAATCAATCAGCTGCTCCAAAGATTAAAGTTCGCAGAGTTTTGTTGAGGGTGGAAGTTTCCTTTAAGGTCACTGCCTGTTTAGTTTCCTGTTTCTACGTTGCGTCTCGTCAGCCTTCTGACATCAGGCTCAGTTCTTCTATCTAACGGATCCTACGTACAGTACTGATGCTGTCTGGACAATCTCGGTCACGTGCAGCGATGCCGTTTGCCGCCGCCCGGCAGCTCAGATGGAGACGGGGCAGATGAGGATGCGATCCTCCAGCAGGACGCTGAGGAAGAGGAACACGAAGTACAGTACGAACATGGTGAGGCCCAACATCCGACTCATCTTCCAGCGGCAGGCAGCGATGGAGATGATGACGAAGAGGAGCATGAGGAAGAGCAGCACGATGGCGCAGAAGAGGCCGTTGGAGCTGACGGTGACCGGCTCGCCGTTGTGTAACAGCGTGAATATGAGCCACGGGACCGGAAGGCTGAAAGCGAAGAGGACAGACGGGTTTCTGTCAGGGGAAGTGACGGAAACAGAGTACATCTACTCGAGTACCGACTGTAAGTACATTTCTGAAGTACTTCTACAAGATTTAAGAGGATTTTTTTTACATTTTTAAGGGGAAAAAGTACTACTTAAGTTTACCACATTCATCTGACAGTTACTTGATACTTTTCAGATTAAGATTTTTAATTCAAAATATATGAAAGTTTTAAAAATGCACCGTTCAATATTGAACATGTTTGTTCAGGTTTGGCCTCCTCGTCGTGTTTCAGATGTCTGTGAGTTGTTAAAAGTTCTATAAAACACTAATTTTTCTTTAAACTTATCAGATTGTTTCATTAAAATAACAGTTTTAGGACAAAATAGGTAAAATTACCCAGAATTCCATGAAAACTGAGAAAAATAAACTAGTGTATCAGAGAACTTTGTCTTTATTATAACTCTTAAATCATCTCCTGACCCCTTCTATTCACCTTGTGGCCCTTCAGAGGGGCCCCAACCAAAGTAACTATTCATTTATTAAGTAGGTAACATCAGCTCCACCTTAACCAGGTAAAACTGAAGGATGCTGCTCAAGTTCACGTTGATGCTTCAGGTTTATAATCTAAAAATGTTGTATATTTTGTTGGGGAGGATTTTGTTTCTGCAGAACTTTTGATACTACGAGTACTTCTTGCTTATAATGTTTCTGTATTTTGTATTTAATGATGTATTTTATTATGCTATTTTACTGGTTTATTTTTAATTTTTACTGCTTTTAAGTCTGTAAAGCACTGGTTGTTTTAAATGTGCTTTACGAAGAAACGTGACCTTCTGTACTTTTTTAAGCCTTTTTTAAGCCTTTTTAACAGTAATGAAATGATAAAGTGATACATAGAGATTACTTCAATTGATGCCTTCTACTTTAATACATACTAAATGTGTGAAATACATTGTGCGCTTTATTTTTTTCTTGTATTTCCAGTTTTTAATGATCATTATGTATTGTTTGTGTTTAATCTTGTCAGACGTAACAGGCTTGGACTGCAGTAATACTTTGTGCTCAACCTCACAAAACCACAGACTTGATTTAAGGTGGTTCAGTCTGACTTTCTTCAACTAATTAATATTTTACATCTTAAAGAAACAAACCTAAAGTTCCTCCTTTGGTAACAGCGAGGACAGAGAGGATTAATGCAGCCACTCACCCGACAGTGATGTCGAAGATGTTGCTGCCCACCGAGCTCGACACCGCCATGTCTCCCAGACCTTTACGGGCCACGATCACGCTGGTGATCAGGTCCGGGATGGACGTCCCGGCCGCCAGGATGGTCAGACCCATGATTTCCTCTGAGATGCCCATAGTCTCACCCACCTGATGGACAAAGGAGACGCTGCTGAATGTTTTTTTTCAACCATAAAACACAGATATGAAGTAATAATGTTTGTCCACACCCTCAGGGAGAAAAGCATCAGTTGTGGATTTCTTTAAACCTACTTTTTAAAACTTTCTTCTTGTTTTGCCTCGTTGGTGGTTTTACCAATTTACCACCAACTCAAGCAAAGTATAGGAACTTTATGTAGGTATTTAATGTCTTATTTTACAAAAATAACTCAGGAATTTATAGATTTTTATTCCCAAAACCAGGGACGATCCATTCAGCAACATTAAGATCACATTTCAGGATGATTCAGGTGGATAATCTCCTCAAAGTGGGGACACACAGTGATTGTAGGAGGCGCAAATCCACCAAATTATCCTCAAGTGAGGAGCCAGATTTAGAGTTGCTGATTGTTGATGGCGTTTAGGTGATGAGAGCTGTTTTTAAAAGTAAGGTCATCACTTTGCAAATGGGAAAACACACTGAAATACAGTAAAACACACTCAGCATTAAAGCAGCACTGAAGACATTGAGCCTCCTGAGCAAAATGCTTTCATCTTCTCTGCAAATGTGAAGAAAAACGACCAAAACTGCCTAAAAAAGTCAAAATAATCCTTTAAATTTGAACCAAGTTTTGATGCAGAACTGAAATGAGTTCAAACCCTCGAGTCACAACGGATATAAACTTGTGTGAAGCATCAACCCACCTGATGAGCCCACCACACCATCAGGTAGGAGAAGACTCCGATCCACAAGATGGAGCCGATGAACGTTATGACAAAATATCTCCTGGACGCCTGAAAAATACAGAAAACAGAAGAAAAGACGCAGAACTTTATGAAACAGATCTGCAGACATGAATATGTGCTAATAAATGAGTGTCTGTTTACATTTTTTTACATGCTGATCATCTGTTTGACTGTGATTTCATCACAAAGTGACACAAAGTTGAGAAAACATGCATTTAAAGTATAGAAAGTAAAAGTATTTCTGCAGTAAAATGGTGAGTTTTTCTATTAAATCTGATGTTTCTGGACTCGTGTGTTTGTTGCATTTTCCTGCTGCAGCTTATTTGAACTCCTTTAAATCCTGTTGGCTGGTTTAATCTGCAGAAAATCATTAGTTTCTACAAGATCAGCATCAGTTTGGAGCATAGCTGTCCTGTGAGAACCACTTATCTCCAAGAAGTTTTTAAAAAAACGAAAACAATAAAAACTGTTTTCAGCTTTGAGACATTTTGCAGCTCAAACAAGAGGCTATTTACTTCCTTTAAGCATCTGAAGAAGAAGAATTTTCTCAGCACAAGAAGGAAAAACTTAATCCTTCAGTTTATCACAAACGTTCAATATCAACACATCTGGAGATACGAGGTTTTACCAGGGCTGAAAAGTAACTAGTAACTAGTAACTAAAGCTGTTAGACAAATATATTAGAGTAAAAAGTATAAAATTTGGCTCTCAGATGTGTTGAAACAGACCTATAAAGATGCATAAACTAAAAATACTTGTGTATTAGTAGCTTGAGTACTCGAGTACTTGTAGTTACATTACAGATGGCGGTCTGTACTCACCAGGTTGCGGACGTCGGGCAGCGTGAGCCACAGCGGGAACACGATGGGCAGCAGGAACAGATACGTGACCTGCTTACGTCTCGTTTCAGGCCACTCCAGCGACAGCGGCTCGTTCTCCTCCTCTTCCTCCTCGTTCTCCTCTTCCTCTTTCTTTCCATCTTCATCATCGTCATCATCATCATCATCATCATCTTCACTCTCACCGGAGTCGCTGCTCTCCTCGTCACCGCTCTCGTCCTTGGCGCCGCCCTCTGAGCCGCCTGTTCCCGCCACCTTTAACACAAATTTAAAAACCAAAATAATCTAATGACATCACACATTACAGAGTAAAAGTTCAAAAAAGTTACTTTTACTCTTAATACTGAGTACATTTTCCTGATTATACTTACAAACTTTTGCCTTGTTAACATAACTGTAACTTGTAATGGATTGGTATTCGTACTTTCACTAAACTGAATAATCTGATTACTTTCTTTATAAGTATCTGCTGCTCCTCGTCTGAATTTATGTAACTGAACATAAACAGATTCATTGATCAGCAGATTAAATCTTCTCAGGTTATTTATTCTGTTAATTTATCACAGAAATGATACAATCCAGCCACAGAAAGCTGCTTTCTGCTCTGCTGCATCTCTTTTACACCCTTTCTACACTTGTAATAAAGTATTTTTACAGTGTAGTACTTTCACTAGTACAATAAGCTTTTCACTTGTTTTGTGTAAAAATATATCTATTTGTTTTTATCTACCAGCTAAATAATTGAAATGAAGTAAAAAAGCAAAGTGACAAAAAAAAACAATAAAAGTACCTCAAATGTGTACTTAATGAAAGTATGTTAGTAATCTACTTAGTTACATTCTAATGATTACTTTCTGGGTTGAGAGCTTCCTGTTTTTAATGTTTCTGCTCTCAGGTGAAAATCTTCTCCGCGTACCTTCGACTCGTCCGGTTGGTCGGTCGTCTTCTCGCTCGTCTCTTCTGTCTTCTGAGGCTGTGAGGTGGACGGCTCGACTGCAGCGCCCCCTGCTGTCCCGGCAGAACCAACCTGCTCTGCGTTCGGCTTGTTATCGATTTCTGGAGGAAAAAAACAACAACAAAATGATGACGATGCAACACAAAGACACACAGCAGATAATTTAAGTGTTAAACCATCATCCGGTTAATGACTAAAACTGCTCACACACACACTTTATAATCCTCTGCAGGTGTTTTATCTCAGGTGACGTCGCAACTCAAACAGGAAGTGCTGTTTCTTTCACACTTTTCTGCTAAAACTGACAAATTATTTTACTGTTTGAACCAGCGTGAAGCGTCTGTGGGTCTGATTGGACATAAACATGGTCTGCTAATGAAGGAAAAGGGCCTCTCACACACACACACACACACACACACACACACACACACACACACTGAGTCCCATCTGCATGTTAATCCTCGGGCTGATTGATTCGAGCTCGTCGAGCCTCCTCAGACTCCCTGCAGCCCCACTTTGCTGTGCACCTCAGAGTCTGAAGCACCTCCTCATCCACACTGTGACGCACAAACACACCGACGGAGAGGCTCAGCTGATTGTGGAGGCCGACCTCCTCCAACCCTCTGAACCATCTCTGAAGATCGATGCACAGCAGACGTTCAGCACAGAAACCTCTGAACAAAAAGAGTCTCAGAGTCTGAAAATACAAAATTCACTAGAAACGTTTTGCACAGGTGAGTTTAGTTTAGTTTAACATAAAGATCAAAGGCAGAAAGAAACTGATAACTTTCCTCTGTTGGATTTAAAAGTTATTTTTAATGCCTTTATTAACTATTTATAATGCTTTTTGTTTAATAAAGAGCAAAAGTTAGAGTAAACATTGTAGTTTTAGAGGCGGTAACAATGTTGGAACTTCAATGCTAATTATTAGCATGTTAGCATTGGAGCTGCACCCATGTTCACACAGAAGGAAAAGAACATAACACCTGGATTTAAAATCATTTCCTGTTTGTCAGAGGATAAAGTTTAAAATATTTTTATTTGTCTTCAAGGCACAAACTGATCTTGGACTTATTTACTTTTACATTATGAAGCATTCAGACTGTTTTAGGTCCAAACAAAGTGAAGCCACTTTTAATTTTTATGCTTCACACCTGTTGAATAAACTTCCTGAACACCTGAGGTCTCTGAACCTGTCAGATCATTTCAATCAGGGCCTAAAACATGAATTTTCACTGAATACATAACTGCTTTTTACTTGTTTTTGTTTATTACTGCATATTAAATTCTCCATGTGTTTGAATGGTGTTAATGTCAGCTTCAGGTCAAACTGCTTCAGGCTCATAATATGAGCTTTAATTTACATGCTTAAGTTCAGCTCAGAATAATAAAACAGTGAATATTAACAAACAGTTGTCAGCGATGCAGGAAGTGACTATGAATGTTGTTTTTGGGCTTAAAAAGTGAAGTTTAAATCTTCTCTTGATGAGCAATTTGAGCACCGTACAGAATAAATTATTCTTATTTTATTTAATTTTCTCCTCCGCAGATAAAAAATTCACATATTTTGTGTCATGAGCTGTAAGATTAAGATTAACAAATGTGCATTTTCTTAAATCTGAGATTTATATTCTATTAAATAAGAACTACAGCCACTGTGAGGCAAAGCTAACAGTTTCCATCCGTTTCCAGTCTTTGTGCTAAGCTAGGCTACACAGCCTCTCAGGTCTCATTAAATTCTCATTAAAATCTCCTCATGTGACTTTTTTTTGTCAAGACGTCAGATGAAACTCACCTTCAGGTCGGCGGTGATGTGACTTGCTCTGTAATTTTCCCGACACCGGGACGTTCAGAGGCTTTACTTTGTTCTTAGCTGCGAATTGAGAGAATCATCGCTCAAAAACAACACGAGTCCTTTAAATATTATTATTATTTTTGTTTTTTTTTCTGCAAACACGTCAGCATGCTGTTGATCTTTAATCACACACCGGCCATTTTAGTAAAAAAAAAACACTGACTGGATAACAAACTGCTGCTCGAACTGAGCAAATCTCTTTATCCATCCCATAATGTTTAACTTAATCAGCTCCACTGATTCGAAAACACCTGCACACCTGTGAACAGGTGATAATAACATGACCAGGTATGAAAGTAGCATCTTTAAAAAGACTCGGTTTCCAAGAAAACACATTTGGATTAAATATAATAACACATGGGAACCTTGTAAAACTGTCAATGAATACAGTTTGTTGTTTTCAATTTACATTTTACACACAAACAAACATTTCTGGAATTCGTTGTGTGTATTTTTACATCTGAGAAGTCAAATTAGTGAGTGAATAAAAACATAAAGATCTTTAAATATTCCAAAATATTACAGTAAAAATGGTCAAACTTGTAGTAAAAACTTCTGTTAATGTTCCTTTTATTTTTCCTGCATTTAGATTTTTGCTACTTATGAATCTAAAGAACATCATGGAGGATTTTTACTATAATTTTGCAAATAGTCAGTGTGTGAAAAAGGTCAGCGGTCCTCAGAACGACACAAAAACAACTGGATGCAAACACACCAACAAACAAACAACAAAAACAAACAAACAAACAACAAACACGAAGCAATAAAAACATCCAAACTCCGTTCAGGAGCCGAGCGGACGAAGCACGACGACACACCGTCTTACCTTTCCTCTGCACTGACCCCTCCCCTCTGACATCACCGTTAAAGGAGGTCTCTGATTGGCAGAGAGACGCGTCAGACTAAACACCAAACATCATCAAGTCTCCACCACGTCAATCACACGAAACTTAGACGTGAAAATACATTTTCAAGATCAAACTTTGAGGCTAAAAAGTTCAAGACTTTTCCTCCTCACGTTTTTAAATTTTATTTCTATTAATTTTAATTAAAAAAATGCAAATGAAGCTCATGAAAGTTTGTTTTCAGACAAATTTGCTGCTGAAAAAGTTTCTTTTGGTCAATAAAGTTAAACTTCAAACAAACACAAGGATGCAAACATGAACTACGTCACAACAAAACACAAAAACGACCACGAGGCGACATCTCGGCGTCGTTCTCACCTCTCCTGGCTTTCCGGGGGCCGGGGGTTTTCAGGGCCCCTCTGAGGGCCGCCTCTAGGAGGAGAACCCACAGCAACGGTTTTAACTTCTGGGCCGACTGAGTCTCATTTGTTCTCTGTGTTACTGCATCTCATTTCCTCTCACACTGACAGAAATCATCAGCCTGAGCTGGTTAAAGGTATTTTCTGATAAACTGGTGAATTTTCATCGCTGATGGATCAATTTTTCTTCCTGTTTTGTTTATTTTCAACTTCAGTTAAAGATTTCTTTCAGTCTTTCCTAACGTTTTTCGACAACACTGACCTACAGATGATGATAATAAAGAGGTTATTTAAACAAAACCAGAGAAAAAATCTGATATTTGCAACATTTGACAAACATGACAGACATATTCTGCCTTCAGAACAACGATGACATGATGCGAATTTGATAATTACCTACAGGACATTTTAAAAAGTCATCTACAATAAGAAATGCATCACCAGGAGAATCACTAAAAGCTGAGGTTTCACGCTTTTACAGCATTTTAGAGGAGCATCTTTTCTTAAACGCCAAAAAATAAAGAAAGAAATGTGCAAAATGTTCCTGCAGTCCTCTGCAACTAAACTTATGGAGCTAAACTCAGTAAAAATGCCTCCTAAAATATAAAAACTGCATCACTTTTTGATGAGTCATCCTTTGTAATAACTTTCCTTTTGCTTTCAGTTTTAAATCATACAAAGTTATTTGCAACAATAATTATATCAACTTGTAATTTAAGAATGTTAATAAAAGTTGTTTTCAAGTGAATTCTGCTGCTCATGATGAAGGAAAGAGCCACAACTTCATATTAAGTGTCGTGTTAAAGGAGGATAAACACCAAACACAACCTGGCAACCCAAAACTTGTTATTTTAATGACTTTTAACAGATTTGTGATTATTAATTTATCCAAGTATCAGATTTTGGTGCCAAAAACGTGTCACTTTGGGTTCAATGTGACTAAATTTCTCTCTATTTTCTGTCTTCATGCAAAGCAAACAATCAATGGATTGATGGAGAAAATAATTGGAAGATTGATTCAGAATATAAAGATTATTCAGTCGTAAAAAAATTCCCAATAAGCTCCACTTCAACCAACATCCAACAGGAAAAATGCTGCTTTAAGAATCGAATGTGATCAGATAGAAGAGTGTAGTATATTATGCCATTGCCCCCATATATGTTAACTTTTACATAGTTGAACACACTTTTTCTAAGTGGTGTTTTTCACATGGTTCCACATTCCCTATTTTAGGCCCTTATATGGTTTGAAAAACATCTACTCAAAAACATCTTCTCTATCTCTTATCTGGTGTTGTGACTTAGTGAGGCCTTGGAGAGATGCTTTCAAGGCTCCAGGCCTCAGCCTGGTTTAATTAAAAGGAAGGCCTTAACCTACGACACCTGACAAGACGGATTCCATCTATGTTGTGGCGGCTACATCTACCCCACGACTATAAAAGTGAAGTGTTTGTGTCACCTCGTCAGAGTTTTTCGTATTGGCTTGAAGACTCTCTCAGGTTGTCCGGAACACCTGATTGACCCTGTACTTTTTTGTAATAAACATCTTTGTATACAATCAAGTCAGTGTCAGCGTAGACTTCTTCATCCACATCCTCACAGCACCACTACAGAATTTACCACAAGAGGAGAAAAGACATTTGCACTTTTACTCTGATTACTTTTAGTGCTTTAATTAAGTAATAATTTTAATTCAGGACTTGTAACCGGGCAGAAAACAGCTCCATTCATCAGCAGGTCAAATCTCCTCGGGTTCACGTTTAATATGCTGACAGTTTATCGCAGTAATAAGATCCTTCCAGCTGCACAGCGTCGCTCTCGGCTCTGCACTCGTCCCGCAGAGACAGAAAAGCTTGTTCCTCCAGCACGCCGGCTCTTATCCAGCTTTTATTAGCCTGTATTGAAAAGCTGATTAAGGATCAGCTGTGGCCTGAGCGAGCGCTGCGAGAGCTGCGAGAGCTGCGAGAGGGACGACGGCCGCGGCGAGTTTCGAGGACGGGCTGAAGGTCGCCGCGTCTCATCACGCTAACGTGACTTACAGGAGGGTTCAGGACGGACAGAGCTGAGTCACCGGAACGCTGAGCGATTAGTCCGTCGACAGGGAATTAAAATTTAAAAATTAACCACCTGCAGCCTCTCAGGCGTCGCGTTCGCTGCTTTCTGGCTTTCAGAAAATGATGCTTTTGTGTGTTATAGATATGAGGTAGATGATGGAAATGCAGCCAAACTGCAGCTAAAAGCTCAGTGTGAAATGGGATTTTATGAAGATGTGGTTCAGAAATAAAAGAAAAGGATCAAGTTAAGGTGGAAAGCAAAGACAGCAAAGTCTGATTTTATAAAACTAAACAAGTTATTTACACACTAATGCGATAAAATGTCATCAAAGTCTCAAAATGTCTCCAAAAAGTGTAGACTTTTATATCTTTGGGGACAAAAATAAGATGTTTAGAGCCTTAATTTTAGAAGCATTTTTACAGTTTTGATTTTATTCTAATATTAAAAATACATTTGATATAAAAAAGGAAAAGTTTTTTGTGTTAAGGTGGACCTGAGATGAAAAATGCCACATTTCAGAAAAAAAACAGTTTCTTAAAAAGACAAAATAACCTT
>JAPZDV010000001.1:23036600-23055007 GCA_029814665.1 Acanthurus lineatus
GCCACATTTCAGAAAAAAAACAGTTTCTTAAAAAGACAAAATAACCTTTTTTAATGTTATTTTTAATTTATATGTTGCATCTTAAAGCCTCTGCAGGTTTAAGAAACACAGAAAGTTTCTCTCTCACAACACATTCGGAAAAAGCTTTTGACCTTTAATGTGTGACTGAAAACTTCATGTAAAAACCCTTTAAAGATCAGATTTTTAGATCAGGTGTCGGTCTGGTTGTTACCTTCTCCCAGGGGGTCGAGCGTGTGGATCATCAGCTGGAAGATGGTGCTCCTCAGCGACGTGTTGTGGAGGGAGGCGGTGCTGCCGCCTCGCTGCAGGACGGGACGAACCTGTGAGGACAGAGAGTCAAACTACAGCGAAAAAACACTGCAGGATGAAATACATCTGCAATACAACATAAAGTCTGTTGTCTTGTCAAGTTTATCTATTTAGCACACTTCATCAGCACATTTTAAGCCTGTATTTCAAAATAAAAGGCATGAAAATTAGGTAAAAAGTCTTACCTGACAAAAAAAAGTGCAGAATTAAAGTTAACACTTATGCAAAAACATAAAAATATGATAAGATATAATCCATAAAAGATAAAAAAAATCTAAAATAATAAGAAATATTGTGATTTTTTGGGGTTTTTTTCTACTTTTGTGAGGATTTAATTAACATTTGAATTGAAAGAAATTTACTATATAAATAAAACAGTTTTCTTTTTTTAAATAAAACATCAGTAATAAAACATTGTTGTGTTTTTGTACCCGCAGTCTCGTTCTGTCTTCTGGCTGATCTGATGTCAGTTTGTTGCTCTGCGGGCTGCTTGCAGGAGGTTCAGCTTCCTGTTTGGGTTTGTCTTCAGTTTTGGGAGCAGCAGCAGCAGCAGGAGGAGGAGCAGGAGGAGCAGGAACAGGAGGAGGAGCAACATGAGGTGGTGCTGCTGGAGCTTCACTCTCCTGTGAAGTCAGACACAACTTTAATCAGTTCACAGGAGGAGGAGCAAGTTCATATTTCTGTCGCTAAAAATGAAAAATGTTCAGTTTTATCTGATCTGAAGTTCAGTTTAAACCAAAATAAACTCTGCTGTCTCATCACTGGGGGGTCGAACAAAAGGCTGCTCAGTCCTCTGGTCTGTTTAACATGAGTTTCTCCCCATCAGCAGAAGAACATATCATGAATCTTAAGCCGTAAAGTGGATCCTGGGGGGTCCAGCGGCTCAGTTTTGCCTGCTTGTAGGTTAATCCGGCCGTAGCTGTAAGAAGATCTGGGTCTCACTTTCCTTCAGACCGAGTCTGCTGATGATTTGCTATTTTATCTATTGTAAAACTGTTTGTTTGAGTCTGATGAATCAGATTCAGCTTCACAGACCTGCTGATCATCATCACAACAAGGTGCACGTTCATGTGATCTGATTATTTGAATGATTCGACGTGCTGCATGAGGCAAACTTACGACTCTCAGGTGAGTTTAAGGGTCTGAATAAATAAGAAAACATCATTTTTCCATTAAAAACGAAAGAAGAAAGAAATATGCTGAAACACGACTCGCAAAACAAATCAGTTCAGGACCAAAACAGGAGGCTTTTTAACTGCTGTGACCATCATGGAGACGTTCTGCAGAACATTAAAGGTGACCCAAAGGAGGAACCGAACTCGACTGTAGATGCATGAAAATGTTTTACGTCTTATTTGTCCTCATTTCTAACTTTCTGGCAGTGAGTCTGAAGCTTTTATCAACTTCTGCAGAATAAATAAAGATTACTGAAACCCAACAAGCCGCTCTGAAGCTCTGAAGTTCCTAAAGTTAAGAGTTATTGATATTCTCCTTTACCAACAACTTGGAACTGCTCAGATTCCTGCAACTCATTTTAAAAAACCAGGAGCATTTCGATCTCCTCCCCCCCAAAAAAAGGATTCCTGACTCAAAAAGTAAGTTTTCAAAAGCAGGTTTTGTGTCTTTAGTTTTCCAGGTTGTTGTTCATCGTGCATCGCTCTCTGTTGATGACGGTTTGGCTCCAAACTGGTGGAAACTTGAGCTGTTTCACTAAAAAACACCAAGATCCTGAATGAAACTGATTCAAGCAACAAAGTTAATTTGATTGAAAAACATCCTGAATGATTTTTCAAGTAAAATAAAAAAACAAAATAAGAAGAAACACCTGTTTTTTTCTAATAAACTGGCAAGACATGATGCACACTGATGCAATCAGATTAATTTTATCATTAAAATGATTATAAAGATGAAGCCAAACAAGTTTTTTCCCTCAGAGGAGAAAGAACGACGTCTGCACGACTTTCACTTCCTGTGAGTTTCGTTCTGAGAGAGAAAATTGGTCTGAAATCACTCGAACGAGCCGCTTGTGAACGAATGTGCTCATGAGATCGAGTTCATCGTGTCTGCAGCAGCATCCTGAGAGTACTCAGAGTACTCAGAGTAAAAATACTCAAGAAATCCACAGCTGGATCGATATAAACGGATTAATGAGCAGAAATGCACATATTGGACTTCCTGGAAAGGATGTGTGTGTGTGTGTGTGTGTGTGTGTGTGTGTGTTTGTGTGTGGACACATTAATGTGGCAGCATGCTCGGCGTTGTGACTCGAGAAGCTCATAATGACAGCAGACGTGCTTCGGGCTCGTTGGGGGGGGGGAACTTTGCATGTTAACGACGAGCTCAGACGCTCGCCGCTCCTTCGCCGCTCCGTCGCCGCTTCGTCTGCACGAAATCAGCTGATCAAAACATAAATCCATTCCAGTTTTGTTATTCTGGATCGAATCACATCCTCAGATTGAGGCGTTTCAGGGCGGTGGCGGGAACGCGGCGTTGATGTGACGCGCCGTGTTTGACACCTGGACTCCTTTTTTCTGTTCGGCATCATCAAAGGGGTTTTTTGCACAAACGGCGTCCGTCACCTGCTCAGACCCACAAATCACCGTCTCTCTTTCAGTGCGTCTGCAGCAGCAGCAGCAGAACCGAATGTGAGGAGATGAAAGGAGGGAAAACAAACTGTGAGCAGATGGAAGTCGCTCGGATACGAACTGCTCTGCACAAACATCCGTCTCATCTGCTGCTTCGTTTTCTGCTGCCAGGTTTCACAATAAACGTTAAAATAGTTTAAAATCAAGACGTCAGAGTTTGTTTTTTAACACTTCAGGAGAAAATAATGATGTTCTCTCTTTCCTGTTGTCAGTGATATGAGTCTACACGACTTCAAACTGCATTTATAAACTTAGATTTTTTAGTTATTTAACTTGTTTGAAAACGTTCTTCTTCCTTTTTTATTGCAGAATAACTTCCTCTTAACATAAATCATTTGCTTTTGAAATAATTTGTCATAAATTTGTTTGCATATCGATGTCAGAAAAGTACTTTTTGAAATATTGATGATGACCTGCCTATTATTTTCTTGATTGAATGACTCATTGATGTATAAAATGTTATTAAATTTTAGAAAATGATCATCAAAATCTCCAAGAAGACGAGTTTGCATAATTCAACATCTTCTTTTGTTTAAAATAATCATTTAAACTCAAAGATTTTCAGTTAGATTATTAAAAAAACTGCATATTTTCACAGTTAAAGACCTGGAATAAAGGAATATTATGCATTTCTGCTTTTAAAATAAGAAATGACTCATGTATCATATAATTTGTTGCCTGTTGCTTCAGTAAATAACTGTTTTGTCTCTAATTCAAACCGAACGACACCACAGAGTCGTTTCAGCTGCAGAACCAAAGCAAAACGTCCCTGAAATCGACTGTTTTGTCCCTGAAAACGTTTGATTCGAGGCTGCAAATCAGCGACTGGAGCCAAACTGTGGTTGTAATCAGTCATCTGGAGCTTCTGACGTTGGACGAGGAGCCGAATGTTGAATCATGGGAGCTGATTTGAAGCTGGAAGCAGCTGTTTGCATCTGTATTTAATCAGCTATCAAGGACGAATGAGACAAACGCTGGCGGCAGGTGTTGTGCATCACATCCTGAGGAACAAATCAAGCAGAAACGGATCTTTTTAAACCACATTTTCCTCCAGATGTGCGTCCGAACGTGACGCCGGACTGACCTTCTCGGGCTCCTCCGCGGTCCACACCTTGACGATGCTCATGTGCTTGTTGAGCTGAGTCTTCACCACCTGCTCGATCTGGCTGTTGAACTTCATGAAGCTGACGTAGCTGACGTAGCCCGCCACCAGCAGGATGCTCTCCCACCACAGGATGGTGTTGTCCAGGAAGAAGACGATGAGCATGATGAGGTCCAGGATGTAGAAGGTCACGTCCCTGAAGAGCGGCCACCAGGTGAGGTGCAGCATCTCGCGGGAGAAGATGGCGCACATGCCGATCACGAACAGGATGTTGAAGACGGCCGAGCCCACGATGGTGCCGATGCCCACGTTGCTGTGGGAGATGAAGACCCCGATCAGGGAGGTGAAGAGCTCGGGGGCGGAGCCTCCGGCCGCCATGAAGGTGGCGCCGGCCACGTCGTCGGAGATCTGCAGCTTGTTGGTGATGACCTCCAGGGCGGGAACGAAGAACTCGTCGCAGACGATGGCGAGGGCGACGAACATGTAGACCATGCCCACGACGTGCAGGACCACCCAGCCCTGCCGTCGCTGCTCCACCGAGAAGAGGTCCTGGGGGTAGTCTCCTTTCCTGTGGGGGGGCTGCAGAGGGGGGCGAGGAGTGGCTGCGGTGGTGGTGGTGGTGGTGGGCGGTGGCGGCGGCAGAGGAGGAGGAGTCGGAGGGGGTTTAGGATCTACGTAGATACACTGTTCGATATCCGTCCTGTTGACGATTATCACCAGAGGAGGCGTGGTGCTCTCAGGTGAGACGACCTCCCCCTCCGTCTCATTGGACGCCATCACCTCCCGCACGTTGACCTTCACATCACCACCACCATCATCAGCTCCCTCTGATGCGAGGGCGTGATGCGCCCGGGCGGAGGCCGGCGGCTGCGACAGCCTGGCCTTCAGAGTCAGCGTGTAGACGAAACACAGCAGCACACCTGAGATGAAGAGGAGGACGCGGCCGCGCCGGAGCCTCCTCCTCGGAGGCGAGTGCACGTTCATTGCCCTCGTGGTCTCGACTCCAAAAACAGGAAGTTATGTCAGATGCATTGCTATTCCTTGATGGTCCCGACGCCGTTCTGTGGCGAGAAGGCGCCGCCGACAGGGAAGAGACACACACACGTACACACAGTGTGTTTCATCTTTCACAGCGGGCGGCTTCAACCTGTGGAAGGACTGGAAACAGAAAACACACCATCAGGATCGTGTGTGTGTGTGTGTGTGTCAGTGTTTCTGCTTGCATTGTGGCAGATGCAGATCTCTTGAGGAAAAGTGTGTGTGTGTGTGTGTTTAAGTGTGTGTGTGTGTGTGATGGGGATGCAGACAGCCACCTGTTACTATGGCTACATAATCACGCAGGCTTTAGCTTCTCACTAAACACGAGTCCAGCGAGGACGCGTCAAACGTGAGAAAACGATCAGAAAAAAACGCACTTGCGTCAAAATAAAAAACCAATTATTGTTTTTTTTAATGACCTTTTTGATTATATTTATCACCACAGCGTGAGCGCGCGCACGGGAAGAACGTGATGAAATGCGCGCGTGCAGTGACGATCATTAATAAAAAAATAATAATTAACCCAAACAGCAGCGCGTGAACACGTCCGCGTTAATAAAAACCGTCACATCTGCGACTAAAAAAACGTGCGCGTTGAGCTTTAATTGTTCCGTAAATGAGGCCGGTGCGGATTACATCACGCGAGGTCGACGCAAAACCTTTCAATCTATATTATTTCACAATTCAACCATAATATTGAAAACAAAGAGGCAATAAAAGTGGAGAGAGGCAGCTGCGTGCGGTGAGCGCTGGTGCGGGTCTTACCTGTAGCGCCGGCTGCTCGACCCCGCGCCGCTGCGGAGCGTCCCTCCAGCTGTGCGTAACGGACGCAGAGATGCTGACTCCGGGTTTTGGGAGCTACAAGGGCGCACCGCATGTCAGGGCTTGAACGAGGCTCAGCATAATGCTGTTAAGAGGATTAGCAGCCAAACACCTCTCACCTTCCCTTTCACGCATAACGCTGTAATCAATACACCAACATTCAACGCGCCGCGCTGGTCGGCGGCTGCGGGTTTGAGGGTGAAACCTCGGTGGCGCCTCTGAGCGCGCGAGCCTGCGGGATGGACGATAAATGAGACGTTCACGGGCCGGCAGGAGGGGTTTGGTCGTTGTTTTTGGGTGTGGTCAGGTGTAGATGCGTTTTAGTTCAAACTAAACAAAAAAGAGAAAAACGTGAAATACGAACGTTTTTTGATTACGTGACGATTCACAACAAAAAAATGACAAATTTCACGTTTAAAATGTGTCGAAAATGCACAAATGATTTATTATTAAGTTCTGTACGACAACATTAAGTGTAAAAACTTAACTTTCTCAAACTGCATGTGCAATTTTAATGTCAAATTTTAAATTTAATCAAAGTTTAGTCACTTAAATGAGCCACATTTGACTGTAATATGCGAATATAGTTCAATTAAAAATGATCTCACTTAATATATGAAATTAATTTGATTAAATTTTACTCTAAATTATTTATCAGTCATGGAATAAGTTACTGAAAAGCTTGTCTAGCTTGTCTCTGCAACCTCGACCTGAAAGTATTCAAAATAAAAGCATTAAACTTTTTACCTGCTGCTCATCCACACAGGTGTTTTCACTTCCGGTCTGACTGAATCTCCGCTGAGGTCGAAGTTTATTTTTAAAAAAGATCATCAACAACATGACGTTCAAATAAGGAGGATGTGTGAAGGTTTAAGTTTTTTTTTGGCTCGAACAGATTAAACAAAGGAGTGTGAGGCAGATTCTGAACAACCACACAGGAAAGGTCCAATCAGGTGAAATGAAAACACGTGTGTGTGTGTGTGTGTGTGTGTGTGTGTGTGTCAGGGGGCGTGAAGGACATGAAATGACAAGAGCATCATCTGGGGACAAGAGAAAAAAATATATAACATGATAAAAAGATGGGAGGTAACATCAAAACCGTCTTTGGAAATGGATAAAATCTAATTAAGTATTTGCTTAATTGATAAATTTACATTAACTTTTAACCTTTTCTCTAAATTTTTAGTTTTTTTTAAAAATAATTTACTGATTACAGTTGCATTAATTTGCCTTTTTCCAATTGCAACTGTGATAAAGCGACAATCAGCATCCAAGTTTCCTTGAGAGAATTTGTGAGAGAGACACTTTTTTAAGAAAAATTCTAACAAATAAACAAAGAAAATGCAAAAACAAAACATGAAAACCAACATTAAATGTGAACATTACGAAGAGATCTTTTAAAAGCTGGTTTGAAGAAGATTATAAGAAACCTAACTGCTGTTTTAAGAGATATGAAAAACTTACAAAGTGTCCTTTAAAATTAACACATTACTCAGTATTTTGTTTTATAATTAAGACTTTTACATCTTCTGGGCGAAAAAAGAAAAGCTAGCTGAGGTTTGATGTGTTTAAGTGGTGATGGAGGTAAATTTTTCATGATTTGATTTTTGTTTTTTTACCTGATTTTTTAAAAAATACTTTGAGGAGTTTTCATTCTTTGACCCACAAACAGCAGAAACTAAACTTTTAGCTGCAGACACCGACTCACGTGGCCTTTTAGAGAGCTGATTAAGCGTCAAATGCTAACATCTAACTCACAAGCAAAAGCAGCACATATTAAAGTAAAAGTTACATCTATTTAAACATCCTGCCAGTCTGGTGATAAAATGAGCAAATCAAATACAAACAAACTCTTCAGTTTGATCCCATCTTGCACCCCCCAAGTCTAAAGTTTGCATGTCCTCTGTAAACACAAACCCAATCAAAACACCCTTTTGAAAATATATCTCTGACATCCCATAAAATAAAACATCTCAACTCAAATGTAGGAACTCTGAAGTTTATTTATGTCAGGAAATAACTTTGTGTTTTTTATAATCAAAAGCAGAACGAGCCTGAATTTTTTCCTGCTGAAGGACTTTTAAAAAACGCAGTAAACTGTTCGACTCAAACTGTAATTTTTTTTTTTTTGCTGCACAAACAAAAAAAAAAAAAATCAGTCTGTGACAAATGAAAAGCAACAACGTCAGTGAACAAAACAAATAAATACGCGACAAATAAATAAATAAAAAGGCTCAAAGGTGAAAACGTTAGAGAGGACAAAGGAAACAAAGATCAGTCAGTATGAAAAGTGATGAGGAGAGGAAGTTAACGGCTCACCTGGGCATTTAAAACATCCTGATTTACATTAAATGATGAATCTTGAAACTTTCAAACCACAAAAAACATGTTTACAGAGTAAACACGGGGTTACACTCAGTCAAAACTGTGCATGCTGAGTTTATGAGCAGTTTGTGTTTCTAACATCTGGACTCAAAACGAAACTAAACCATCAGTTCAAAGATTCAGAGTTAAAGTTACGAAAGTTAAATGAGGAGAACAAACAGATTTTCCTGGACCTTCAATCCACAACAAAACAATAATGAAGTATTCTATTACTTTCTGTCACTGTTAGGGAAGATTACTCTGCAGAAGCTGGTGCAGAACTTTGCAGAACACCTGAACGCAACACACTGAACGCACCTCAGCTGATACCGACTCACGTGGCCTTTCAGAGAGCCGACTAAGCGTCCAATGCTAACATCTAACTCACAAAGTAAAAGTTACATCTATTTAAACATCCTGCCAGTCTGGTGATACAATGAGCAAGTCAAATACAAACAAACTCTTCAGTTTGATCCCATCTCGCACCCCCCAAGTCTAAAGTTCACCTCAGCTGAGCTACAGTGAGCGCCAACATGCCGCCAGTTCAGCTGTCAGAGACAGGCGACGTCTGCAGCTCCTTACTGTCCTCAGATCAGCTTCATCAGGCTGCAGTGTAATTTTCATTATTACCACTGGGGGCAACAAAGTTCTACATTTTTTTTAAATTCTACAAAGAGTGAGCCTTCATTTTCTAAATATATAAAAAAAAAGGTAGAAATTCAGCGAAAATGACAACTTAGGGAAATTGTTTTTATTAACCACACGATACTCGTATTATTCTCAACTCAAGTCAAGTTATTCCTACATGTTCATTAAGTTAACTTCTCTGGTTTCCTCAGAAACAAAAATGTACAAATATTGAGTTATTTTAACAGAAAGAATTAGACACTGTTGGAAATCTTCATAAATATGGACACTTTTAGGAGAATAAATATCAAAGCGACTCAAACTCGGAGTAATAAAGCACTGAATCAACTTGTGCAGCATCTTCATGTAAGTTTTTGAACTGATATTGTCAGTTTTAAAGGAGCAGAAGTAAAACGTCAGTGGCCAGATGCATAAAACTGTGAAGATTCATGATTAAAACTTGTGTGTATGCGCAAAAGAAAAGATGCAGATACAGCCTGTTGTATTGATCTCAATCTCTGTGCAAGTGGGAGCTTTAAGACAAGTCTCATTTTGACTCCCACAGTTATCAATAAATTATAAATCAGTTTGCATCCTTCACCACTCATTTAACTTGTGTGTGAGAAAAAAGGTAGAGAAGAAAACTTGCAGGTAAACTGATTTTTGCTGCATCAGAGCAGCTGTCAAACCACCGATTCATCGCATGTACCTGTAAAACATCATCACAGTGACATCATCAATGTCAAACATAAGGAGGACGATCAGTGATTGATCCATAGAGCTCAAACTGAAACAGTCTTTACAGTTTTCACATGTCAGGATAAAAAGAGAAGGAAAAATAACATGGAGATGATGACTCGTTTCACAAAAAACACACTACACTACTGTAAAACTTGAACTGAACATGAGGAAAAACAAAAGTAAAACTATGAAACACACCGTGAAAACCAACTAAAACTAAAAAAGAAATAAAATCTTAAAGTCAAACTAAAATAAAATAAAAACAAAAATGAAAATTTAAAACTTCTTCAACTGTGATTCTCCCTTTTATCTTTCTGTGTAACTATGATTTTACATGTGGTGAAAAGGCATATGAATGATTTCTGTGTGCACACGTTGTCTTTACATCTGGCCTCTGGTCAGTGTGTGTGTGTGTGTGTGTGTGAGAGTGTGTGTGTGTGTGTGTGTAGGAAGATGAGAAAAGGCAATTCCAGGAGAAAACAAAAAAACGCTGCTTTATCTTTCAGTGGACGGCAGCTCAGAGTTTGTGCAGAATGAAGGTGGAGATCATTTCAGTGGACTTTCCTTTTCTTCGAGCGGTATCGTCTCCTCCGCTGCTTGTACAAGTGTCGGAAATTGATGAAGAGTCCTGCAGAGGAGAGAGAACATCAGTCAGCGAACACTCGATCGACTGGTAATAATGTTCGTCTCGAGAGGCTGCAGGGATTTTTTGCTCCTGCAGACTGAAACACAAACGTCCTGCCAGCACAGAAACTCTAAAGATTCCTCGAGTGATTCATTCTTTCCTCCACAAACAAGCGACTCAGGAGACACTTTTACACAGAATAAAGACTTCACTGTGGTCTAAAACAGTCAGATTTAACTATTTATGTTTATTTGTTAGGAAAACCCAACAAACTACAGATAACTTCCTGTTTTCAAAAGCTTATCAGTGTTTCTGGATGGGATTTTCCTACATTTATATTGACATGAAATAAGGTTGAGTCTTAGAAACTTAGACTTAATATTTAAAACTAACAAAAAAGGAAATAAGATGTCAAAATCTTGCTCAGTAGATTTTCCTCAGTTCCTCAGAACAAAGTGAGGACAGACACAAAAAAATGCATAATGACGTCCGACAAGATTACTGTTATTAAACAGACATGGCAGATTTTCAGGAGCACGAAGCCTCCAATTAACTTTCACAGTTGTTACAAATCAAGAGACGACACACAGTAATGTTACTCTGGTGGAGTCTGAGTTTCATTAATGAAACAATGCAAATAAAATGTGAAAATATCCTTTTCTCTGTCAAAAAATGCTGTTAACAGGCTACAAGTGCTCATGAATAAATGCTCCCAGTGGACTGATGAACAAATTATGTTTTTAATGTTACATGTTTTCCTCTTTAAAAGTAAATTTTTGAAGGAAACTCAATAAGCAGCATCTTTCTTTGCTGTCATTCAACAATGTTTTGTTTCTGTTAGTAATGCTGCTTTTCTGCTGTTTTAATCAGATCAAAAACTGAAAGAATTATTTATGCTAAATTCATTTTCAATCCCACTGAAAAACAGACAAGAAACTGCAACAAACCAGCTGTTAAAAACAACCAAAACACATCTGGCTGCAGCCTGAGAGTAACACAAGAGTTAGCTGTGAATTTCAGTGTTAGGAGAGGAAGTGTGTTGGTGGATGTCTCACCCAGGAACATGAAGACCAGGTAGAGCTGCAGAGTGTAGGAGAAGCTAACAGAGTGTCCCAGCACGGCAGGAAGCGGGAGGCTGAACAGACGAGTCTCGTCGAAGATGGGCAAGGACTGAATGACAGCCACGGCTGCAAACACACACACATAAAACACACACACACACAGGACGACAGGAAGTCAGCAGAAACAAGAAACAAGTGCATGGAGCTTTTATTCTTTTATTCATTCCCGTCAGTAACCTTCAGCCACGACGCCCAGCGGGTACAGAGGGATCCACAGACTGTATCTGAGCCACGTCAACAGCTTCCACTCCGTGCCGATGCAGGCCAGCATGTAGAACGGGTACCTGATGAAGAGGAGGAGGAGGAGGAGGAGCCGACGTTAAAGCAGGAAGTTACATGTTCACCAGAGAGGGAGGAAGGTGATCTGAGCCCACCTGAAGATCTCGATGGTGCTCCACAGGTAGAACACGAAGAAGACGACGGGTTTGTTCTGCATCTCTTCCAGGCTGCCGAAGATGACGAAGAGGATGACGTTCCTGCCGACCACCTGAGACGTCACGGAGCAGAATTAAAAAAACATATAAGATGAACTACAGCCGCTCAGTTTTAAGGTTTGTGCATCATGTTTTTTATGATTTTTGTAACTGAGTGCAAATTAGACTCCATTATCTTGTTTATTATACATGTAAATGCTATATAAGAACATTTTTCATAGTTTTCACTCTTAATAAAATGCCCTCAGTGACTGTGTCTCTTGCATCACCTGTATCATAGCAGGAAAAAATCCAGTCTTCACGAGACCCAACAAGGGATTAATGGCCTCGAGCACGGCCATCATCTGACAGAAATACATCATATCGGCCGTGCTGTGGAAGGTATCATAGAACGAATCTGGAGAGCGAGAGAGAGAGACACGAACAAACATAATTAAACAGCATGTTGCATGAGCCACTATCCATAATCCTCATCATTTGCAAAACAAATCCATTCTGTGTTGTCTTGTTCCTGTTTCTATTCAAATGAGCTCGTCTGTGAATGGCTCCTGTCTCGCTGCGTTTCTGCTCAGCGGTGCTAATTGTGTTTGTCTCTGTTTTCTGTTTTTGTGTTGCATAAACGCTCACTTTAAAAAATTTATTATTCCATAAAATTCAAAAGCTATTAAGGAGTACAACTGTTTTAGTTTTCATCCTTTTTTTTGTCTGTTTTTTGGTCAATCCCTCTGCAGTCTGCCAACTCTGCTTTTATTTGTTTCACACTGAGTCTTTTTTTACTTTCACTTGTGATGAACTGATGTAACTGATGATACTGATGTGTCTAAAAATAAACTGTTTATTACCACAAGCAGGTTTCAACAGAGGCAGCCTGGGAGGCCAGTCAGAGAACCAGGCCTTAAACAAAATGGGGCTTTCTGCTGCCTTAAATGCTGGATTGGGTTTCAGTGTTAGACGAGTCTGTGCATTGATCCTTTACCATGTAATTTATTTATTAGAATTTTGACCCTGCTCCTTCTCAGCAGAGTCCTTTATGCAATTTCACATCTACTTTCTGCACAAGCAGCCAATATCAACACATGGAAGACAACTTGTGAAAATTCTAGCACATCCAACAACATGACAGGGTTAGTCATATATATCTGTTAAAAGAAAAAACGACTGACTGTCGCTCAGTGTCACCTGGTGCTAAAATATAAGGTGTCACAATCAGGATCAGGGAGGAAAACAAAATCTTTTGGGACATTTCTATTTTGAAAATGGTGAGCAGTAATGAGAAGACAATCTGAATTGAAGACTTAAACAGCTTAAAAAGAAACCTCAAGTCATTAATGTGATCTTATCTTTATAGTTTTGTCCATTTAATTTCTCACTTTAGATCTGAGAAAATAAAGAAATCGACAAAAATGAGTCAGAAAGGAAGAAACATGAGCAGTTCAACGATCAGACAGGTTGGGAATAAATCTGCAAATTGGTCAAAGTTATTTGAAAGCACATATAAACATGATCAGTAAACTTATTGTAAACTTTCTGTTGTAAACATCAGTAAACATCTAACGTACTGTGTTTGTAAGCTGCGGTTTAGATAATTTGACTAAACTCCTGGTTTGCACACAAAGGTGTTTATATATATTTTTTTTTTTACAAACCTTGACCAAGAATGAAGAGTCGAACCGTCATGTTGACAAAAATCCAGGAGAAACCAAGAAACTGAACCAGGTTGTACATGAACAAGTAGCCTCTCTTCAGCCCGGCGTAGGCTGAAAAAACAGGAGAAATGACTCAAATAAATGACCTCTGCTTATGTTTCTGAGACAACAAAAACAATAAAGCTTCTATTAGAAAAACTGTGTGACTTCTTGATGTTTGCAGGTAAAGAGTTCAGACTCACGATCTTCACGAACTCTTGACTCCACACTTATCCTGTTAATCTTCTCCTCCTCCTGAAAGAAAACAGCAAAGTCTCACATTACAACAACCTCTTCACTGGTCTAATTAGTGATATTTGTAATCTATAAACTACAAACTACTGTAAAGTATAAACAATTTTAAAACTATAGGTTATAAAATGCTGTTTTTTTCATTTATCTGCTAACTTTTAAGAATGAAAAGCACAGCAAGAAAGTTTTTTGATCCCATGTGCAGGCAAAAATAAAAAAGGGACAAAAAAATGAGAAAAAATTAATTGAAATATTTAAAAAAAAAAGGAGCCCTTTTAAATTTTGCAAGCAAAGCTGTTGCTACAAAATTTCTGGTCAAGAAAACATATCTGCAATTTTTTTAGCTAACAAATAGGAAAAATATGAGAAGTGGATCAGTTATGTGAGGACTCTTTGACCATAAAACACATAAATGCTGTTTTTTCATCTCTGTTTTATTAAAAAAAATGATAAATTTGGATAGTTTATAAAAACTTCCTTAACATCCCAGTAATAGTTGCTGTGTTTTCCAGCTTTTCAAAGAGAAGAAGCAAACATCTGCATCTGTCAAACAGCTTGTTTAAGATTATTTCCATCAGAAACTGAGTTTTATTCTCTGTTTTTTTTTGTTTTTTTAAAGTTCCCACCTTAGCCTGAAGTTCCATCTCGGCATCTGATTCGTCCAGCCAGCGGTCGAAGTCAGGAGCCAAAAACAGAGGCTTCTTCTCCTGCAGCGTCAGCCGGTCCCACCAGCGTTCCTCCTGCTTCTTGATCTTGATGTCCACCTGACGCTGGGTGGACTTATGGTTTATCTGAAAACAGAATTATTAGAAAATGAAACCAGGTTTCTTTTCTGAGACAAACTAGAGACGAAGAAATAACTTGAGCAGCTGTGGTGGACAGTAAAAGCCCATAATATGAAAAACAGCATCTAAATACATGTTAGTTGAGATGTTGAAGGAAAAATCCCTGCAGCATTTTATCCCAGGAACAAATTCGCTGATAATAATGTGACTAAAAATCCTGGGTCATGAGGAACAAGCTAATCAAGCCTCACTTCAGCAGGGAGGCGTTTTACAATCAGCGCTTAGTTTGTCTTGACAGCGGTGATTTCTGCTTATTATGTGCACTCAATCAGCACCATGACGCATTACCCTGCAGTCTTTCATGGCAAAAAAACAACCTGCTGTATGTTTAAACAACCATTACTCTGTTTTAAAGTTTTAAATATTCATTTTCAGGGATGCCGGAAGGCGTGGCTGCACCTGTAAAGCCGAGTGACACCACTGAAATTTGTCTTTGGAAGGTTAATAGCATTGAAGACAATAGAAAGTACAACCACAAGTAAGTCAAATAATTAATATGAGATTTTGTTTGAAAATAAATGGATTTAACTGCCCACAATCTGGAATTTTGAGCCAAAACAATAAGTTTAAATACAAAAATAAAATGACTTTAACATTAATCAGTGACAGATGAATACATGGTCGGTACCTCAGGTTGAACAGGCTCCAGGAACTCCAAACTGAACTCATATTCGTTTTCTCCTTTGGCTCCATGGCCTTGTGCTGTGGAGCAGAAATAAGATTATTTCTTTCATATTACAACAATTTTAGGCTTTACAAAGAGTTTTATGAAAAAAACTGACATCATAACAGAACTAATAAGTAACATAAAAGATTGTGGAATACTTAGCAAAAGTTTCAATTAAAAACTGTCATTGTGCAATTGAGCAACTTGTCTTAAATGGATCTTATCAAGACAAATTCCTCTGGAATATTTGGTTATAATTTTGCTTTATACTTTGGATTTGCTCCATATCAATATTTTATACAAGGACTCCTTTCATTTGCCCTCATTTTTAGTGCAACTGCTGCACAACAGTTTCCCTCAACCTTATAAAACAGATAAATACCAACCTCTGAACTGAAGGGTGTTGTTTTCTTGCAGGCTGATGTCGAGATTCTGAAAAAATAACAAAAACATCATTCACAACCAACCCGCCATAAGCACACAAAACGGACAAAACCAGGAGGTGGAAATTTAAGGAAAATCCTGGTGATATTCTATGTTTCATACTATAAGCAAATCCCATACAGAGACCAAACCAACATATAAAAATGAAGACACAAATCTCTAAATATAGTTTGTGGATTTTAATAAAAGTTACTTAAATAGGATAGAATAGTGAAATTGTCAGGAATATTTTATTATTTCCTGCAATAAATTAATACAAATTGTTGCCCTAGCAAGTTGTAGGTGGATACTACATGTTAGTATTTGGACAACAACTGAGCTTTATGGAACTATTTTTGAATATGACCAGTTAATTTTTTGGTTACTGTTGTATTAATCTTAAAAAATGTAGAAAATCACCAGCCTTATTCTTTAAAATCAGTAGCTCTGTTATTGCATAATGCCAGTCCTAATTAATGAAGTCTAATACAATGGCCGTGCAATAACTCTAAAGGTTATAATGTTCAGTTTTTGTTTGTGAAAGGACAGGTGTGTTTCTGTAAGCTTAGGTCAGTCATCACTAAGCCATTCATCTAAGAGGTGGAACAAGATCCAGAACAGCCATTAAAATTCATGCATATTTAATAAGACATATGTCCACCAGATGCCGGGCAGGAATGGATTGAACCCGGTTATGCTAAAGAGGAGAATAACCTGTATTTCATGTTACTAATGCAAACACAGCCAACGGAATGAACTGAAGTAATGAGTAAAAGGCTCATTGATAAAGGAAAGACAAAACCAACACACAATTCTTAGACTTCTCAATGTAGGATTTGAATGACTGACACAAAATCATAACAAATAAGTGTATTATACATATATCCTTGTTACTACGCTTTCCTCTTATAATGATATTAAGAAAATTTTATCTTAAGTAAGAGGTTCAATTTGATAACGATAAGGTGCACAACAAGGAAGTCACAACAGGCCGCCATTTTCAGCTAATAGAGAATTAATTGGAGCGCTTAATTAATCTGTATTGATATTTTCGACAAAAAAAAACTCCTTTACGACGTTTATAAAGTAATATTAGCATTATTAAACAACGACGTCAGACAATAAAATGCATTTAAACAAGCGTTAATTTGTTTTATATGGGCAGTAAAAATACACAAACACATATATTTACATATATTTTATATAGCTACACATATTTAAGCTTTCACAAATTAAGGTTAGATGTCAATTTTACAGCATCACTTAGCTAACAGTTTGGCTAACAATGTTTGCTAACATTTATCGATCCCGTTAATGCTACAGCTGAGTAAGCATTAGCTAGCAAACGTCTCATCCACCATACTTAAAAAATATATGTTTATAGACATTTAAAACACATTATTGGAGCAGTTTGATAAGTTATGGCTGATAGGAGTCGGCTGGATGTTGTGGACCGTCCTACCTTCGCATCGCTCAGCTCCACCCGGAGAAAAATCTCTCCGTGCCGCTGCGCCCAGTAAACATGAGGAGTGAGGATCTGCATGGTCACTCTGTGTGTTATGACACCTACACGCCATACAAACGGGTTATTTTATTCAAATTGAATGAACCGAAGTCCGCAACCGACGCTGAGCCGACCCCGCAAACACAACACACAGGTGATCAGGTGACGAGACGTTCTTCCGGGAAGTGGACCGCTCGGGGATTTCAAAATAAGACTGCTGAAGCGATTGTAAGCAGCTTCAAAATAAAACCCTTGTCACACCTTGACGTCTCCTTTCAAAGTGAAGCCAAAGCATCTCGATCGCCCCCTAGTGGCCTATTATAATACACCTCATAAATCTCGCCCCTCGATGATAACGGGACATAAATTATACAATACAGTCAAGGGATATATCAAATAATTATTCACCGAAGATGGTGTCCTTCATTTTAGTAAAATTTATGAGGCTTGTTTATTTTTTAAAGTCCATTTTCCGTTAAGTTTGGTTTATATTTGTGATTTAATTAAAAAAAAATCTGCTGTTAAATCATGATTGACAGCTAGCAAGCACAAGATTTCATCATTGCTCCAGGTATGTTTTTAGACATGTGAACAGTAATGCAATGTTCAAATCTTTCTCTTAGATGCGTAATATGTTTAAGTAATGAGGTTTGACGATGCTATGAACTGACGTGGTATCATGAAATTTGTTTATTTCAATGCTAAAAAGCACCACTGCAGATGAAAACGTTGCAGAAATGTCCATCGCCAAAATAGGGTTTTATTTTTTTTATTATGTTTTAGTCAGGTTTTCCAAATTCACTCCCATTCCTCTGACTGGTGTTTGGAAGTTTGCAACAAGGAAAATAAATAAAAAGCAAGATTATTTTGGAAAAAAAATATCTAGATTTGAACATTGTTCGACTCAGTTTTAAGTACACAGCTAAAAAATACAAATCACTAAACTACAGTATTTTTTTAACCATGCACTGTGGAAATGCCATATGCAATACAAGCTTACAAGGGACAACTTTAAAGGAAATAACATCCATTTTATTAAAAAAGTTCTTGAGGAGGACCCTCAGATTGTTTCATCAAAATACACCCGTGCCTAGCTGTATGACTTGAACGCAACACAAGTGAAATTTTGTCCCTGATTAAATCGATGACTGTAAAATTGCGTAAAAATGTTTGAAACGTAAA
>JAPZDV010000001.1:23056140-23070196 GCA_029814665.1 Acanthurus lineatus
TTCACTCCCATTCCTCTGACTGGTGTTTGGAAGTTTGCAACAAGGAAAATAAATAAAAAGCAAGCTTATTTTGGAAAAAAAAATCTCTAGTGATTTGTATTTTTTAGCTGTGTACTTAAAACTGAGTCGAACAATGTTCAAATCTAAACTACAGTGTTTTTTTACCCATTCACTTTGGAAATGTCATATGCAATACAAGCTTAAAAGGGACAACTTTAAAGGAAATAACATCTATTTTATTAAAAAAGTTCTTGAAGACCCCCCTCAGATTGTTTCATCAAAATACACCCATGCCTAGCTGTATGACTTGAACGCAACACAATTAAACACAAGCTGAAATTCAACTAAATGAAGTGAAATTTTGTCTCTGATTAAATCGATGACTGTAAAATTGCGTAAAAATCGTTTGAAACGTAAAAAACGTAAAATCACAACAAAGTAATTACGTAACTATTACGTCGCAGCGTGAAGTTTATGCTCGTTCACGTGAAGGGGGGACTTCTTAGAGAGAGTCAAAATGTTTTAAACAGACGTTTATGTTTATTTAACCTGTAATCTAGGTAAAGTAAATAGTTTAATTAGAAGGATTTGACAATCAGGGACAGGGCCAGCTGTTACAGTGAGGACTGTTTTTAATCAAACACGTTGATTTGTTGATTTTTGATTTTAATTTGTCGTTTCTAGCTAGCTAACGTGCTTCTCGGTAACGCCTCCTGTTATCTTCGCCGCTCGGTTTCAAAGTCCACGTAACATTGAGTTGCCTTTAGCCGGGTTGTGTGAGAGTTCACCGGGTTGGAGGTAACTTTTCCTAGACTGCTGACACCGTAATATCTCCGCCGTAAACCCTCCTGCGGTTCCGTGGGACAATATTTATGTGACCGGTTTGTTTTTTCCGTCAAGAAGCAAAATGAAACGAGGAGGAAAAACGACCACAGAAACCTCCGGAGCTCCGGTTCCGGTTTCCTCACCGACTAACCTCGTAGATCAACAGAAGAGGGCTAAAATTATTTATATCGTTTACCTGATCGCTGCTTTGGATATTACATGGATGTTTTTGCAGTTTTCTATAACTCCTGTAAGTATTGTTGACATGTCAGAACAGGAAGCTCAGATTTCCGTGCCTGCCCTGAACGTGAATGCACACACGGAAGCGCTCATTTAAAAGCGAATAAACGCTGGGAAATTGATAAAATCACTGATGTTGTTGATATCAGTGATGACAGAGGGCCTTTAGCTTTATTTCTTTATTACATTATGGGTATGAGAAGGATCAAATGTACTACATGGCTTGATAAGATTAGTTGTCTCACGAAAACATCAATGTACAGCAACATTTATTCTAGGAAATTTGATCTTTCAATGCCACTGTGTAGAAAAGGGTCCTGTATTTGAGATGTACTTTAGTAAATGCACATTTTGCAGATACATGTGATCTGCAAAATGCATTAAAATTCACTTAATCCAAAGTTTAATTGCTCATTATTGCTGTCAGATTGGATTATGTTCTTGTTTTCTATGTGATGTAAATGAAAATCAGTAAAGTAAAACTGCTAATGTTACACTTCAAAAATGCACTGTTACTCAAAAACACTGTAGATATTACATAAGCAAAAGCATGTTAGTATTATCAGGAAAATGTAGTAAAGTATATAGTATAAAAATACTAAATGTAGGTAAGCACTCACATATTATATCATTAGGTTATTATGACTCATTCAAGCTCACATGCAAAAAAGGTGAAGAGACAAATGAATTTCTGCCGCCACATGTCTCAACCTTTAACATCACTACAGCCAACGCCTTCCTCAAATATGTTTTACAGCTGAATTCTTAAAGGAAAGATTGATAAACCCATTGACTGATGCTGTGATAATGCCACTTGACTGCAATTTTCATTATTTTTTCCCAAAGGAAAAAAAGGAAAAATAATTACAATACTACATTTTTCCCATTAAAAGAAATTAAAAAAGATTTCTTAGTGCTTTTAAGATCTTATTTATCTCAAATGAATGTTGCATGATTAACATGCAATCCAGTTAATACAAAGACACGGTGTGTTAACTGGTTAAGGTTCTTTTATTAACAAGTGTGCAGTAAATCTTTTATGTGGTGAGATGAAGGTCACACTTGTCAACATTAACACATTTTTGTTTTCATTATGTCTCTCTGTAGTATTTGGCAAAGAAACTGGGCTTCGACACGTTATGGTTTGGTTATTTGCAAACCATGGTGGGTGTAATCCAGCTGTTTGGGGGTCCAATGTTTGGAAGGCAAGTTCAAAGCAAGTTTCAGTCATGCATGATGACTCACAGAAGCTGCTGCTCAGCAAATATTAGTGACCTGCATTGTTTTTGTCCGGCGAAAAACATTTGGTCTCTCGTTTGTGTTTAATCGGCAGGTTTGGAGATCTCTTCGGAGCACGAATAGCCTTGTCTCTGGCGTGTTCTGCCACAGTTGTTTTCTTCTTGCTACTGGCGATAGCAGACAGTCCTGCCATGCTCTTCATCCAAAAGCTGCCCACAGTCTTCATGCATGTCCTACCTGGTAAACACCACTCATCTGCAATCCTCCTCACTGAGCATTTTAAACTTCAAACCAAGATTAGTTACTTACTGTTATTCATTTATTCTTTCCCTACTTCTCCTTTGACTCCTTAACTTTGTAACTTAACTAGATCTGTAATCAAAACAAACTTTTAAGGGCACTGTGGAAAAAAAAACATCTGAAATTTTGAGACTGAGGTCATAATGAAAGTATTATGAGAAAAAAAATCTAAATTTTCTTAAAATATTATGATATTTATCAAAAATATTCTCATAATATTGCAGTTTACTTACTTCAAATATTTTATATTTTTCTTGCAATATTTTTCATTAAGTTTGGAAATCTCATGTTTTGTTCTTCTCCAATACTATGTTATATTATATTCAATGTATTATAGCTGATATCAACTTGTAACATATTTTCGACTTGTTTTCAATTGTGAAAACAGTCAAAAGTTTCACTCTGTGTTCTGTTGTTTTGTGTGATTGAAACTCTCTGATGCATTTCCACTTTATTCTGATTTATTTATGATGTTGACAAATAGATGTAGTTTCACCTGATTTTCTTATTTCGTCCCTCTCTTGAACGCAGGAAGTCAGATGGTGGTTGCAGACCTTTCAGATCCTGATAAACGAGCAGATGCTTTATCCAAATTAGGTTTGTGTTTTGGTGTCGGTATGATCGCTGGCTCCACGCTGGGCGGCCATCTTAACACTCGCTACGGGTGAGTGTCAACGCAGTTGTATTGTTCTGTTACAGTTCATACTTTAACTAAAGTTAATCTTAAACGCCTCCTTACACTGTTTTTAATTTGTATTTACCAGGGAGACGTTTACTGCATGTTTTGGTGCTGTGGGCAGTGCCTTCAATTTACTGCTGGTCTTAAAGTTTATCCCAAAAACTACCAAAGTTCAGGCTCCAGAAGCCAACACAGACAGTAAGACACACTTTCATCTTCCACACATCTTTTACAACACACAGACTTCAGGCAGTTGTGATGACACCATGTGAGCTGAAGTTACTGCTCATGCAAAGGTTTTGTGTACACAGACTTGGTTTTTGTGTACATCATTTAACAGGATTAGTCATGCAGATTGAACTAAGTGAGTCAGTGAGGTGACGACACTGTCCACAGAAAAAAAAGTGAAAATTACAGCCACAATACTTTGCAGCTCTATTTAGCTTTTAGTTCAATCAACAAGAAAACAAACATTTTTTCATGTGAAACACAATGAGAACATTTTATTATTTCATAATAATGCTGTTAAATTGAACATATTATTCTTATATGTTTGTATGTGTGTGTGTGTTTACTTTGTTTTAAGTCACTGGTCCCCAGTAGGACCTTAAAATCCAAACGTCCCCACAAGAACAGAAAAACAAACGTGTGTGTGTGTGTGGGGGCACACCAGAATAGAATGCTTTGCTCAGCTGTAGAATCTATGTTGTGTGTGTGTGTGTGCGTGTGTGTGTGTGTGAGTGCTACTTTGTGACAAACACTGTGTTCCAATAGAAATTGATTGATTATTGGGTCAGAAGTTGAGCTTTAGCTTAAAGTAAGACTTAAGATGAGGCAAGTTGTGTTCATAGTGAAATGTTGGAATAAATCCTTAAAATCACTGTAAGTCTGCGAAATGTCCCCAAAAGGGACTTAAGCAAGTTTGTGTGTGTGTGTGTGCTTTGATGTTTAATGATGTCACAAAGTGATTTTTTTTTTAATTATCGTGGTGATAGCAGGTGATTTTTACATTTTTACATCTCAGACATTACTGAGACTTCTTTACAAACACAGTGTTTAAAAAATCAACAGGAAAGATGGAAAATATGGAGAAACCTGACTCCGGTGACAAGCACAGCACCAACCCCAGCTCAGGTTATCACCATTATATCTTGTCATCACTCCTTCCTGATGCTGAGCAGGAATATCTCTGTATGAAGAAGGAGTACAGGGCCCTCAAAACTGAAAATATAATCCTGAAGAAGAAACTTGAGGCTTTGACAACTGAGGCTGAACAATTCAAGGCAGAGCGGCAAAGAGTCCAGGACATGGGTATACACATGGAGCAGCGGAAAAAAGAATTTGTGCACTGCAAAAACCAAATGGTGGTGTTCGGTAAGAAGATCGACATCCTGGAAACAGATGTTAGGAGGAGGAATAAAGAGAATAGGGACCTCAAGGAGGAACTGGAGGCGACGAAGAAGAAGCTGCAATCTGTAAAGCAGGATGCTGAAAACCAGAAAGCCAAACAGCTAAACCTTAAGGAACAACTGGATCAGGTGATCAAAGACAGAGACGGCTTGAGTGACAAGTGGCAGTGCCACAGAACCGAATGCTCTGAGCTGCGTTCAAAAATCACCAGACAGCAATCGAGCCTCAACATTAAAGACAACAAATGCAACGAGCAGATGAAGCAAATTCACCTCCTCAAGCTGGAGAGAGAGCGACTTGAGAAGGAGGTGGGCATCAGAGAGAACAATGCAGAGCACCAAAGGCGTGAGCTGAAGAAGTATGAGGACGAGCTCTACGAGAGCAGATTGCGTCTCAATATGGAGCACAAACTGGGGAGAAGAATTTGCATAAACAAAAACGGACCTCCCCCATATTTAATCAGACAGCCCAGCCCACAGGTTCCTCACCAGAAGATCGAGTCCTTACAGAAAGACCTGAGAGAGCAGACCGAAGAGCGAAGGAAAACTGAGAAACAGTGTGAGGAGCTGAAGCACAAACTTACACAGATGTCTGAGCAGTTCCAGCAGTGCCAGAAGATGGTTAAACACCAGAAAGAAAAGCTCATGGCACTGACAGCAGAGAGGAACATGTACAAGAGTGAGACCAAAAAACTGAGGACAGAATCGGCTGACGTTAAGATGGTGAACGGCGGTGAAAAACAGCAGAACAAGACGGTCAAGAAGACAAGAAAAATCAAAGAGTCATCTGGAGAAAAATCACCTCCACCTGTCTCCTCAAGACTCCCACTGAGGAGCAGAGACAAATTAAAGTCGACCCCTCTGCCACAAACATCCGCTAAAGTCCAAGTTCAGTCTGAACTCAGGATCATAGGAACAAAAATTTGATAAACACAAAGGATTTTGAGAAATTTTTCCTCATTTTCTTAGAGGATGTGGGCTTTGCTCTTCAGTCCTTTGAGACATTTGTTATTAAACGATAAACTGGCTTCATTTGTTACTGATATCATTCTTTTTTTAACTCAATGAACAGTGTAAATGCTTTCATGTTCTCCCTGAGTTTGTGTGGGTTTCCTCCGGGCACTCCGGTTTTCACGCACCACCAGAAGGAGTTGGCATCATACTTTGGTCTCCCACTTCTCCTAATGTGGTTACATACAGAGAGCTAATTTCACAAAATTTTACATTAAATGCGATAAAAAATAAATGATTATTCTACTTCTTCAAAAAGCAAAATGCATAGTTTGAGTTTAATTAAAAAAAAATTAAGATTTTTTGTAAGACAAGTTAACATTTTTAAGGGTACAAAAAAATAAAGTATTTTATCAACAATGCTTTTAAATATTTTAGCCTTTGCTCTTACCCTGATTTAAAAAAATAAAATGAAATAAAATTTTAAAAAATGAATGAAATTAGGAATAATTCCTAGGTGTCAATCATTTTGCATGCAATTTTGCACGCAAACATTTGTACCTGGTTAGATGAGTTTTTTGTGGTAGACAGATCTGCACAAAAAAAAAATCACAAAATTCAGAGTTTTGTAAATTTTTTGGGGGGGAAATCAATCATTTTGGCAAATATGACAGTGAAAAAAAAAAAATGGGTTGCAAAACAAATCAGTGTATTTGGTTCATTTGGTTTCACTCTGTGGTTATTTAATTGAACTTGTAAGAAGTTTTGTAATCAGACAGATGTTACGAACCTCAGTTTTTCTCCTTTCTCTTTGAATTTGCTGCAGATGAAAACAAAAAGAAGTCAGTGTTCAGTTTGGGAGAAATCACCAGACTGATGAAGTTTCCAGGTGTTGCACAGACTTTTATGGTGAAGATTGTTGCAGGTTTGCCATCAGGTGAGAGTTCATGAGCAAAGATTTCATTTTTAGACTGCATAAACAGAGGTTTATTTATAACTTTCCATCCCAAGTTTGTTGTACATAAAAATAATAAATAAATCAGCATTCTGGCTGTGTAAAACTACATTTTTTTCTATATTTTCTCTCTTTTTTTCCTCTTTTGCACAATATGTTAATTAATCAATCAGTGTTGTTTAAAAAAAGCAAATGTGTTATTTTTGTGTTTTGGCCTGCGAGTCTGAAGATTTTATTTTTTTCTGCACAAATTATTGTTGAAAACAACATGATTCAAGGTCACTTATTTCGATATAAATGAAAAATGTGAAAAATAAGATTTGAATCACATTTAAATAACTTTATATGTCCCCATTAAAACCCCTGAATCAAACGGAGGAATCCCTCTCTTTTTGAAGGAATTTTCCAGGTGATGTTCTCCATCATTGCATTGGAGTTTTTCAAGCTGGAACCTGAGCAAAATGGCTATCTGATGTCTTATTTCGGCATAGTCCAAATGGTAGGTATGATGCAGGTTGGAATACAAGTGTGTTATGGTTTCGTGTTGTTGATGTCAGACTGTAAGAGGAGGTAGATAAAACCTGAATGTTTCCTCAGATTATTCAGGGAGGAGTGATCGGCCGACTGACGGCGAGGTTCTCGGATAAATCCTTGCTGCTTCTGTCCATCGGAGTTTCCGCTTTGGTTGGACTGGCTCAGGTAAACACAGCACACAACGTATCAGGAAATCAGCTTTGTGTAGCTCAGTGAAACTGTTTTATCAGTCTGTGAAAACTTGTTTTTTTATCATTTATATATTTTAAATGTTTGTCCGTCTGCAGGCTTACATGCAGAACGTGTTCCAGTTCTGCCTCACCGTCGTCCCGATGATGTTTTCTCTCAGTGTGTTTGGTGTCATCACAGACAGCATGCTAACCAAGAGCGTACCGTCCTCTGACACAGGTGACGTCACTCTGCTTTTCTGTTAAAACAACACACTGTTTGAAAATAAACATGTACCATCCACAAGCAGCACACGGCATCAACAGCAGGATCATGCCAACATGTTGATCACTTGATGTATGAAAAACCCTACAAAACTATAATCTTCAATGTTTCCGTGTCAGCTTGCCTGATCTCAGAGAGAGAGGAAACTAATTGACATATTTTGCATGTTTTGATTCAGTTTCTTATTAAATTCATTCGTTTTTTATACACAGGTACGATGCTCGGGATGTGTGCATCTGTTCAGTCTCTGCTTCGCACAATCGGACCGACTGTTGGCGGCTTCCTGTATGTCAACTATGGGATTTCCTCTATAGGCCTTATCCAATTTTTCGTGAATACTGGTGTGTTTGTGCACCTGCTGCAGCGTCATCTCAAGAAGACAACCGAGAAAATGATGTAAAAAACTCCTACTCTTTAAAAAAAAAACTTAAACTCCTCTTTTTCAAAAAAAAAAAAACGGAGGGGAAGGAAATCAGAAAGAAAATCGTTTTCATAGTTGCACATATTTATTTTCAGTGTTAGTCATATACATGATAACAAAAGGTCAAGTCACGCCAGCTCTTTATTCATTTATAAAGATTTTTGGCTCTTTGGTTTTATCTGTGGTGGAAGTTCTGTATTTAGCCACTAGGTGGAGGCAATTCTTCTATTTTACCTGATTATAGCTTTTACTTTTCAGGATCCATCAGCCACATTGACATTAGAGCTACACTGATAAATCTGATTTATTCAAAAAAATCATTCTTATAATGAACCAAATGAAATATTTTTTTATAAATTTGTCTTTATTTTTAATTAAAACTGTAAAATATTATTCTGTTTCGTGCATTCTTTCATTTAAAGGTAACAAAAAGTCACTTAATCTTCAACTACGATGGTACATTGACGACAGACTGCCAGCGAGCACCTGTAGCTTTGTAAATAGATATATTAAAACTGTGGAACAAGACTGGAGTTATGAAGTTATGAGAAGATTTTTTATAAAAAATGCGCAACTATGTCCTTGCATTTAATTTTTTCTCTTCAAAATATATTTTATGTGCTTGCAAAATCTATTTTGTTGTCCACGTCTTTCTCTCCTCACTCAGGAATGAGGCACAGTTATGATGCCATAAAAAGCAGCAATGCATAATGATCTATAACAGGGGTCGGAGATTATGGTACTCTTGTAACATTAAAATAAAATGTGTTTATTTTCTGTATCAACGACATGAAATCATCAGTTCCGAAAAACAAAAATGACGTAGTTTGTGGAGGAGAAACAAATCCTTTAGTGTTAATCACATTTGTTCAATGTTGTATTTTTTAATTTACAGTTTTCTGCTTCCTCAGTTGCAAAGCAGCAGGATGTCGAAGTGATGTCACGAAATCTGCAGCAGGTGTCTTCATTGTTTCTACCAAACACTGTTTGGGAAATATATTACGTCTGACAATCCCAGATAAATATGATCTTATTTGAACAGTGGGGGGTCTGCGGGGTTATTGAGTAATTATGACACAGGCTTCACCTTCAACAGATGTCACTGGTGTGATTTTTTTGCCAGTTTTTTGAGCCAAATGTTGTGAAAGCAGCCACGTGAACAGAGGAGACAGATCCAGAGTTCATCCGAACATCTAAAACAAACAAAGGCTCATCTTTTAAAAAAGCAACAGAGTGTTTGGTTATAAATGATGACCAACAGGAAGTTTTTGCAAATAAATTTGAATAATTCTTGGACATATCAAATTCAGTGCGTAAACACGGTGACATAATCGGCGCTAATTATGATTTTATTGTAAGAAGGCCTCTAAAAATGTTAAATTTGGCAAAAAAATAATCACAAGAAGTTATTGGAATTCCCTTAAACTGCATTTCACTTGCAATAAGCCTATATATTTTTAAATTTTTTTTCTGCACAGCCATCAATTGTCAAGTTAATTAATTTATCCCACAATGCAAAGCGTGCATTTAATTGCAGGATACTTGTGGACACTCACAGCTGGGGGACTGTGAGTGTCTGCTTAAGTCAGACTGCACCTTTAATGTGATCAGCCATCTCAGTGACAATCCCATCATCCGAGCCTCATCCCACGTTCATTCACATCACGCTTTAGTTCTTCAAAGACAAACGCAGGATGTTCAGTCGCTGCAGATTCACTGACTTTTTTAGTTCATCCTGAACAAAAAAAGGCGACTTGCTCTTGAATCTTCTGTCTCTGTTTCTGTATCTGACTCAGAGAGGCTCAAAACGGGGCTGTAGGTGGATTTGAAGGGTGTCACTGTATCTGTGGACCACTGGAGGGGGTGCCTCGTTACACTTGGCCCTTTGAGTCAGAGGTGGGGGGGTAGCCGGGACAATGCTGCTGTTAACACTCCTGACAGGGACCTTTGGGTCCTCTGAAAGTTTAATGTGACTCTGCCAGCGACCTGCGCTTGCTGAGGTCAGAGATGAGCGGCGGCCCCGGCGGCGGCGGTCCAAAGTTGGCCTGTGCCGGCGCATCGGAAACTAAACGCCGGCAGGGGGGCCATCAGGTCCAGGCTTGTTTTGTCCCCTGTGGCACGGATAATGAGGCATCTGTCTCCACATGCCGCATGGAGAGATGAGGCTCACTGTCTCAGTTTAAAAAGAGCACAGGTTACCGATCTGATTTGTTCAAGGCAGGACGGGGACACGATCTGAAGCACAGGAGCCTTCGGCCTAAATGTTTTATATCGCCGCTTTCTTCTTTATTTTTCTGCTGCACCACACGGAGCTCCTCTTCAGTGACACTTTCCTCAGTGTCTTGTTCGGTACATCTTGAGAATTACCATCCAAATCAATCAAATAGAGTCAATACCAACAAAATATTAGTTGTTCTACCTCAAGAAAGTTGATTAAAAACATGAACATTGTTGAATTATATCAGTTATTTTGCAATGAGCCATATGTCACAACATTGTGTTGATTCCTGCTCAGAAATAATACAAACCTGACGTGCAGGTGACAGCAGCTCAACATGGCCGACCCCTCCGGCGGACCTCGTGGAGCTTGCGGAGTTGGCCGCGGGAGCGAAATGTGATCTTAGGGTGGTTTTGTCCCGGTGTAATCAGACAGCGACATCATCAATCATGAGAGGGTGAATTACAGCGGGTCACAATGGGAGATAAGATAATGAGTGGGGCCACAGCAACCTGGTGAGGGACGGCTCGAGTTCCCGTCCTGATTACATGGCAGCGGCCTGACTGGCTGCAGACCTGCTGAGGATGCTGAGCTGCACAGATCCAATCCCACCGTACCAGGTTGTCCTGATGTTTATATTTTCCTCCTCCTGGTTGCATTTATTCTCACATCCTGAACCTGAAGCAAAGCATTTTTGATGTTGATGCAACTTCTTCCATTTTAGAGCATCCTACCTGTTTTATAACCAACCTCAACTTGTTATAATGTGCTTTTTTCCTAAAACTAAGTACTAAATACTCTGTTTGCTCCATTTATTTCAAGAACATTGTTGAACTAAACTCTACCCCTTATCACTTTGCTCTTTTGAGTCCTTGTTGCCTCCTAAAAAATGAAATAATCCTTGTTATCACAGATTAAAAGTAGTGATGGACAGCATTAAATAGGTTCTGCTGTATTTTATAGTCATAGAGCTTTGATGTATGGTGTCAAATAATTGAGTTTTACAGCAGTTTAAAGGGTTTTCAGAACACTACAGATACAAATCAATGAGATGTGATTCAGTTTAGATAAAATGAACATTAAAGGAGATTCCAGCTAATGAAGCTAACAGTGATGGATGCAAACTAATGAACCAGCAGATGGAGCCTAAATGATCAGCGTGAGTTTTTTTTTCCCCTCCTGGGCGACAGGAATCTGCAGCCGCATACCAACACCACAGAGATCAGGGTTCAACCCCCTCTGCAGCTGGATCACATCTGGGTCTGCAAGACAAACCTGCAATATGAAGAGGACGAGTAGAAAAACCAACATGCAGACATGCAGATATTCTAAATGTGCAGTAGGTTTTGCATCAAGGTTGTTAAAGGTTTCACTCTTCCTCTTCAGTCTGATTAAAGCACAACAAAGCCTCAATCAGAGCAGAGATTCAATCAGTGATGTTGATTTAATAAAACCTATAAAGGACCTTTAATGTCACCAGGATTTTGGACAAAGCTAACTGACATCATCACATTACTGTTACTTTTAACAAGTATTACTAACAACAAGTGTGCATTGACTTGATATCAAAGTCATCCGTGTACCAGACGTTTCTCCTTCAAAGTTTGACAAATAACAATGTTTTTGTTGTCCATAAAGATGCAAAAAGGTACCATGTCTGTACGTAATGCAACAAGCTTTCAACTAACTGTAATGTTAACAGATCTGCAGCAAAGCAATACTGAACACTCAGAGAATGGTGATGACGTATAAAAGAGGGAAAAAGGTCGAGATGAATGAGAAAAAAACACAAGATGTTTTAAGGGTTTTGTCCTGTTTAAAGCCAAAAGTAAACTTTGACTTATTAAATCATATTTTCCTAAATCTAGTTAAATAGTTTTAGTAGCATATTTAACAAAGAAAGTTAGCTGACTGGTTGTGCAACAGTAAAATAAATGTCTAAATGTAAAGTTTTTGTGTCTGAATGCAGAAATTTAGCGACTATTCATCATCTATGTATATCTAAATATTGAAATATCACGATTTTTGTGATGATAACTCTAAAAAATGTTGGAGCCATGTGATGGAAAGGCCTTCACACAGATACACCAGTCTGCAGGTGAGCATCACGTGTGGATAAACTGCAAGGCTGTGTGTGTGTGTGTGTGAGTGTGTGTGATGCATCATCAGACATTTTTAAGACCCAGGTTGCCTCGTCGTCTGAGTGTGTGTGAAGCGTGCTCGCTCATGTGTGTCAGAGGCTCTGAGCCCCATGACGCCGCGGCCCGTCCGGCGTGCTCCAGTCCACACTCTCACTCCCTGACATGTGCCGCCGCTCGCTAATCCTCCACGGACGCCTCCCTGCAGAAACCACACTCCACAACAACACAACAATAAGTGACCACTGTGCCGACCTCAGAGGGCAACCTGCTCTCTCTGCATCTGACAGCATCTTCCTTTTTTCTTTTCATACAAAACCATATTGTGTTATCTGATAATCTCACACACACACTTGAGAACACAGGGGAGGTTTCTTTATAACATGCATGCTGCGCTACGGAAATTAATTGTTTTCTTCAGGATTAAAACAGTTGGAGATTTGAGTGTTTGAAGATAATAATGGTTTCAAAAGAGAGGATGTGGATATGATTGTAATCACAGCTGAGCCGCTTAGATAACAATATGATGCATTAGTAAAAGGCGGGAAAGCGTGTGCCAGGCAGGGGCATCTGCTTGAATTAGCGGCTGTAAGCTCTGCATGTTGTTTGCATGACTCATATGGAGCAGCATCTGTGCTCTCCAAAGACAAATCTGACCATTATTGGTCGTATTGGTCCGCTTAGAAAGCCGCCATGATGCAACCATGGTTTCACATGAGCCGCTCTGAGTTGTTAATACAGTCAATTAAATACAGTTTAGGTGAAGTTGGATTATCTATCAGGGATCTGAAGCATCTGGAGTTCAGTTTGTCACAGCTTTAATGTGGAAAAACTGTGATTTACTTCATTTTATTCGACTTTTAAGCATTTTTAAGTACATTCATTAATATCAAGCAAAGCCAATTTAGATCTATAATACTCCTATGAAAACTATTTTTATGTTACACATTTAATATGCGGTAAGATAATTCCTGTTGCCCAACTCTTTGGACTCTAAACAGCATGTGTTGTTTCATATTTATAATATTAACACAAAAGTTTAAAAAAGTACCAGAAGTAATAGTAGTTACTCATCATGCAGAATAAATAATTTCCGAGTAGTTTAGGCTTTTCTGATTATAATATCACTTCAATGTCGCAATAAATGGGATTTTAATTATATTATATTCTGCTGTGTATCTTAATCAGTAGTAATATGTTTTATTTGTTGATAATATTAAAAAAAATGGTGTTTTTTAGTTTTCAGTCCAGGCTGATTAGATGCAGCAAAACCCCTCAGAATAAATAAGAACAGTAATATAAAAACTTTTCAGCTCAGACATATGTACACACACACACACACACACACCTGAGTGCGTTTGAGTGTGTACCAAAGGTGTGAATGGCTTTTCAAAGAGAAGTTGTGACTGTAATGCAGTCAGATGTTTAGTAGTATATTTGACAAAGAAAGTTAGCTGATTGGTTGTGCAACAGTAAAATAAATGTCTAAATGTAAAGTTTGTGTGTCTGGATGCAGAAATGTAGCGACTATTTATCATCTATGTATATCTAAATATTGAAATATCAGGATTATTGTGATGATATCTTTAAAAAATTTTGACTTTTTTCTTTTCTCTTGAACTGGACTCAAAAAATAAGAGTGTAAAGAGGTGGAACGAGTTTATAACAATACCTGTGCAAAAAAGTAAGAAAGG
>JAPZDV010000001.1:23133551-23148378 GCA_029814665.1 Acanthurus lineatus
TTTTCCTAATTGAGAAATTTAATTGAAGGATTCCCCAGATGTTTGTCTCTGTGACATCTGTCCGGCTAGATTGAGATTGTTAATTGATACTTGATTGGGAAAACATGTTTTATGTAATTTGAGTGTTCTGGTAAGATTTTCCTGTTGAGAAAAGCTGTAAATGTGTCAAAAAAAATGTCTCAAAACCACGTATGTTTATGATCAGAGTTATTTTTTTTAATTTAGGTATTTTAACCTAAACTGAAATCTTATTTTGTGCATTAATCAATAAGATCCAGCTATATAAAGTTATAAAATAGTTTTATAATTGAAACATTCATCTGTAAGTATTTTTGAAAACACACATTATTCTGGAGGATAAAAAACAAACAACATATTCTCAGTAAACTCTGATTGTTTGTGTGAAAAACCTGCAGATGTTTGTGTCAGTGTTTTTAAAAATAAACCTCTGATTTTTAAAAAATCTACATCAGAATTTCTACTTCATGTCTTTGCAGTTTGACCACAACAGTGTCAAAAAAAAATATCCCAGAGCGACTCCGACTTTCACTCCGAGACCAACGCCGACGTCGCAGAGCTTCGGCCGCAGAGCTGACGGCGCTCGGATCAATAAGGGGAGAACACTCCTGACTTCCCCCGGTCTTCTCTCGCAATCGTTTCAGTCCTGTCCGAACCACAAAGGTCAGATTACCTGAAGAGAGGACGGCAGAGAGAAAAAGAGAGAGAGAGAGAGAGAGAGAGAGGCAGCTCATGCATTAAAGACCGAGGAGAGTTATGGGGTTTGGTGGGGGGGGGTTGCAGAAGGTGGAGGAGTGAATTTAATAAATAACAAATTCCCCTCAGCTCCACGGAGCCATGCTTTGTGTTTAATTGCACTGTATTGATTTTCTCTCTCTCTTTCTTTTCGTTCATGGGTCGGGCATTGCTCTCATTTTGGAACAATCAGGTGGCCAAGGTGGACCTCTGAGTCGAATGTCATTTATTCTCCCTCCTCCACCTCCACCTCCACCTCCTCCACCTCTTTCTTCACCCTCTCACTCTGCAGTTCTTCCTCTTCATGGCGTCTTTTGTGTTTCCCTGCTTTCTGTGCCTCTTCAACTGTCAAGGTTATCTTAAAATGACTTTGAACACTTTCCCGCCTGTTTGCGAGAGATTTTGATTAATACAAGAGATTGCGTCCGCGGCCGTAAATGGTCTTTTTTACTTGCAGGCATATTGTATTCTTCATATTTGTGAAGATGGATGGCATGGGGGTAGAAATGGGAAAGGCGTTTGCTGCAGCATCTTAAGATCTTAAGAAAAGCATTTGCACTGCGTCTGTGTGCTGTGAAAATCAAAAAACCCTGCTGTTTTTCTTTCTTTTTTTTTATTTTTACAGACAATAAAAAAACACATTCAAGTCCACCAACCTGAACCTTTGTCACAGATGTGAGTCAATCAAAACACAAAGTTACAGTCTTTGAATGCATAACTCGCAATACTTCAGCTCAAACTCCTCTGAGTGTTTATTAGCATAATTTCTTTGTCCTTTTCCGTCTTCGGCATCAATGTTCACGTTAATCAAAGTGTCATAAAGTTTTAAAAAATACTTCCAAAGGTGACACGAAGCTTAACAAGAGCACGAAACACAAAATAACGTTAAAGAGCATCGTGAAAAACATTAAAAGTCAGTTGATCTAACTCGGCGTGTCAGCAGCTCTCACCTTTAAATGAGAACGTTTGGTAAATTATGTGTTTTGAGCCGATGGAGGTTCAAGTTAAATGCCATGAATGAAGCTCCGGTAGCAGCACCTCTGGTGTGATGAATCAGGGTGGAGAATCACACGTGTCAACAGTGCCGGCACGCTGCTCCGTCTGTGGACGGAGGTGTATATTTTCATCTAAAAGGAAAGCAATTTGCAGGGATCCTCCCCTTTAAAAGCTGACTTGACATTTCCTGCCATTATGAGCACAATGTGCTCTATTATAGAATGAACGGCAATTAAGTGCATGTGAAAATGTCAGGAGAATTACAGCTCAGTGAGGTGAACCTGGCGACATGCGATCACCATCGCCGCCGCCGCCGCCGCCACCCCCACCTCATCCCATCGGCTCCACGTCTTCATGCTCATGAGCCACCTGATGAGAGGAACTTTTTAACATCCAGGATGAGAAACTTTTCAGGATCATTTGACGAACTCGACGATAAAGTTGTGTTGCAGCCTCGAAGATGTGACATTTAAAGTTTTTGCAAACTGCAGATGTTTAAAGTTTGCTCTTTTCACATGTAAGATGTTTATTTTTCAGCAGTTCATGTTAACATGATGTAGCTACAGTTAAATGGCAGCCTGAAAGAGCTTCATCTTCTCAAGAGTTTGGACGGGACGGAGGAGGCGTGACACCCCGGTGAAACAGCTGCACGACGTTAAGTTTGACAGATTCAAACGGATGATTTTGGTGATGAAAAGGACATTTTACAGCTGTTTTATGGGAACCAAAGCTGCCTTTTTTTAAGGAAATAATAAAAAATTACAGCAGTGTTTCTGGAGACAACAAGAGAATTATCGATTAAATTTTTATGTCGAGCCGAAACATGATGTTTTGAACTTCATCTCAGTGTTTTTTAAAGCACAAACCGTTCCACATCTTAAAAAACTCACCTTGTAAGGCAGCTGGACTGCTGAGATTTCAGGTCTGAAATCCTGCAGGTCTGTCTTGAAAAGCTCCAACCAATCAGATTCGTTTGTATCTGGTCGGAACATGAGCGGACCAATCAGCATCCTTTAAGGAGAAAGAGGTGGTTTAGATTCAAGAGAAGCTGCTGCAAGCTTGTAAACGTTGGCGGTACATGTTGACTGATAAATGATGAAAAATTGCTTTTCGAAACTAAAAACATCCCAAACTAAGTTGTTGCATCAGTCAGACAGACTTTGAGAAAAGAGGAGGTGAACTCAGTGTTTTACATAAATGATGCTCGTTGCTTAAACTCAGTCAAACGCATCAAAGGTGATGGTCAGTTTTTCCAGATGTTGACCTTTGACCACATTATGGCCATAAAGTTGCTGTTATTTACATTCCTACTGATACAGGTTCCCAAAGGAATATTTTTCCTGGGTGCACACATGAATTTTTATATAAATATGAAGAACTTTATTGGCCTATTTCATTTTTTATCTCGTCTTTTGTGAATATAATTCTCTATATAGGTCCATATGTTCCTCTCCTGCAACTCTGTGATGCACAAGGACGAATGAATCACCTCGAGACCTTCATAATGTAACTGAAGTGACTGAAATAACAGAGTATAGACATACAGTGATGCTGAAACACACACACACGCACACACACACGCACACACACACACACACACACACGGTGCACAGTATCATCCCTAAAAACCCGGCGACGCCTCCGTCTTTGCCCTCTTACCTCATACCGAGTCACTAATCATCATCGACAGATTTCCAATGCAATCTCCCCGAGGTCACGCCTCTTTAATTATCCAAACAGGTCAAAGGTCACAGACACTTATCATGTGGCGAGGGGTCAAAGGTCAGCCTTGGGGGGGTCACAGAGGTCGAGGCAGTAGCAGGGCACGGAGAGACTCTGACAGCAGATCCTGCTGCTCGCTAACCAGACGTGATTAGTGTCGGCCATCAGGGAGTTGATCACTGGCTGCGGCCAGCGCTGCAAGGCCTGATGGGTAATTTAATCCAAGGTGGTTAGTGTGTCTATTGAGAGGATGAAACTTAAGAAATAACTATGAAAGGATGAGCTTCTTTTTGTCTCCTTTTATTCTTTTTATCTGTTATTAATCACATCTCACTGTGGTTTTCATGTACAAAAGAACTGCTCCTTTCGCTCAAAGAGGAAATAAATCTATAGAATTACATGTATAATAGAAAAAAAGACTAGTGTTTTTAAGGTTATACATACGCCGCATTCACTGTCACTGTATACAGAGCATCTGCGTCATGGATCAAAATAAAAGTCGACTTTGTTTTTTCAATAAAGTTTTAAATTAAATCTGAAAACATGAAACCTGTGTGAGGAGTTTTTTTTAACACTTTTGACAATTATGAAGGAAAACGTGTAAATAATAAATGAATTATCGATATATTCTCTTAACTGCTTCAGTTTCAGGGTTTCTGGTGTTGTTATTGATCATGCTGGCTCATGATCACATTGTCATTGTAGATGTTTGAGCCACCTGTAGACTCACGACATCAAACTGTCTGATGAGAAAAAGAGAAGCGACGACGCCTTGAGGGCAGAAAACTGTAAAACAAAAGCCTCTCTGGATGGACGCAGGGATTTCTTTAGGTCTCAAACACACCACCTTGTAACACACACGTTTTTGTTTTTGCATTCCATGTAAAGTTAAAGTTCAGCGTTGCCTGATAAGAAAATAAATAATTACATTTGCTGAAATATTAATTGACATTTTCATTTAAATGCATCAGTCAGTTGCAGCGTAAACGGAGAAAAACTGAAAATGATGCCAAGTGATGCTGCGTGTTCGACCGCTTAGCTTCACCAAATTTATTCTGCCTCTTACGCACACACACACACACACCTACAAACACACACACACTTGCAAAAACACACACACCCACACTTTTAATTGACTTTGCTGTGATTTAATTACCTTCGGTAACAACCTGTCTCAGTTTGAATTTACACCACCCACCTTCCCATCCCAACTTAACCCCATTACATTTCCCACATGAAAACACACCAACTCTCACACGCACACACACACACACACATTGATGCACTCACACACACACACACTCATACACACACATATATTCTCACACACCAAGGATCCTCCAGAGATAAAAGATAGAAGCTTACTGTGAAAATATCTAAATATTCACACAAATAGAAAACACATCTAACACACACACACTCTCTCTCTCACTCTCACACACACACACACAAACACACACACACAAATGTGCAGTGATCAAAGCAGACAAGGACGACAGGTAGAAGAACAGCAGCCAATCAGAACCGAGCAACAATGGGTGACCTTGCTGAGCTGCAGCTGATTGGTGGTGTCAGAGCTGTCAGTCATGTCACGAACCCGCTGACAGGAGACAGACAAAGGAGTGTGTGTGCGTGAGAGTGTGTGTGTGTGCTCCTGTGTTTGTATGTGTGTGTGTGTGAGAAAAGGGAGAGGCAACAGTGGATTGAGTTTTTTTAAAAAAAGATACAGAAACAAAGAAAGAAAAGAGAAACAAGTGAAACCAGCGTTGAAAAAAAAATGTTTAATGTTTGAATTCACACGATCACACACACTTCGGTTTCAGCGTCAAATCCGTTTGTCTTTTGTCTTAATCGCCTCGTCCATACATCCCGTTTATCTGTTTAAAGTAGATTTAATAGATATTCACACACACGTGCTGACACACAAACACACACACACACGGCAGAAAAGTGTGTGTATCTTTCAGCGTCTCTCTTTCAAGCCGTCGTCGGGGCCAAACGGACCGAAATGTAAGCAGGCAATTATTAGTGTGTGTGTTTCTTTATTCCGGCTGCCATCAGAGAGATTATGGGAATAATCGGCTTAATGAGCTTCAAACTAAAGATGGGATCCAGATTCCCCCCGGGGGGGTCGCGGGGGGGGGCTATTGTACGAAGGCCACAGCCTACACGCCGCTGCAGTGTCGAACAGCCCCGCTGCTCAAATACCATTTACTGCAATACCAATCACTGCAGCGCTCTTTGTTTTGTGTGTGTGTGAGTGTGTGTGTGTGTGAAGGCAGAGAGATGTGTGTTCGGTGCTTAGAGGTAAAAATCGACAGAGAAAGAATTCCTGCAGTTTTTTTCCACCATCATTACAGACGACACACACACACGAGCCTGTGAATGTGAATAACTAGAAACCACAAATGTTTTTTTGTGGAGATTTTAGGAAAAAATTCACCTTTTCAACACGTTTAAATGTTTTAAATTATAATGTAAAACATTTTTTAGTCACCCCTTTTTAACTTTAAGACCTTTATTGTGGTTTTTTTCTCATTTATTATACCCTTTTACCATAAATCATCATTTCTTTTATGCTTTATTATTCATGACATTCAAGCATACTTTCTTTTAATATGTATGTTTTAAATATGGTTGTTTTCTTTTAGCTTCTGTATGTTTTATTCTGTTGTAAAGAGCTTTGAGATCACATGCCTCATGTTGATTCTACACTTTTAATAAAAATTAATTGACAGGCTGATTGATTGCATTTGCATCTTGCACACTTCCAAACTTCCATTGTTACAGGTGGAGTTTTCACTTTTAGCAAACGATGGAAAAGGAGGGAAAACAGCATGAAGATACTGGACATGATGCAGAAGACAAAAGCCATTTTCATGTTTCCTTTCCACTAAAACTTCTGCACGTGTTGCACAAAATCAGGGCTGAAATCTGCAGAAAGTCACTGATTATCCTCTTTGCTTTACTTATCGCCTCTTCCTGCATGAAAGAAGAGGAAGTGACCTTCAAACATTCAGACTTCTGATGCAATCTTTATTTTTTAATTACAAGTTAAGTTCATAAAACCTGTTGTTACTTGTTTCAATTCTGTATTTAGCCAAGAGAGAGTTTCACTGTTTACTTCACACCCAAACTATGTAAACCAGATCTGACTCGATGACTGAACAGTTTCGCCAGGTTGCAGGTTAAAGGTGCTTAATTTGATATCTGAGGACCAATTACAGTCAAATTAATACACAGAAGTGAATCGTCATGCTGCCTCTATTCACTGTTTATTACACAGTCTTTAGTAAAAGCAAATGTGTAACAATAACCATGTAAATCCACGTAAATCCGCAGCGGTTACTCGTTTACCTGCTGAAGGATCAAACAGAAAAGAAATAACTTCTACACGGGATAAAATCCCAGTCAGTTAAACTGTTCACTGAGTATATTTATCACATCTTTTTGTTTTTTGAGGATGAAAAGTGAAGATTTCAATCAATAAAGTCGACAAAACATTGATAACGAAAACATGATTCACTGTTGTTTTCCATCTAAATGCATCGACAAACAAAAGACCATGAATATGAATGAATATTGTCTATAAAAAAGCATGTAATGAACAGTATACTAACTATAGATTTCAGTCTATTTAATCTGTAAAATAACATTTAACCACATTCCTCAGGATGGAGAATAAAACAAAACCTGCTTATTTTTACCTGCATCTTCTTCGTAATGCAACAAGTGGAGCTTTCTTATTGAAATTAATGAGAGTTCTGTTTCATTTTTAGATGCAAAGTCATTTTAAAGCCCTTTTTTTATTAATAATCTGACACATCAAAGCAGGATTAGCTGGTTTTATTTACCTGTTTCAGCTTCAGCCTCCATGTTGTTTATTATAGCTCACTGTTGCTTTTCACTGGGACACAAAAACTGAATAAATTCACTGTTAATGTCATTAAAGTGGCCTGAACTTCACAGTAACACTGAACTGAGCTGAGCTGAGCATCAGTGGACTGAATCCAGTCAAACCTGAGCTCAACACCACCACCACCACCTTCATCTGCTGCAGGAGGAGCGCAAGTTCAGGTCTTCACCTCCCGAAGCAAAGATGGAAATGATGAAAATGATTGCCGGTGTTGCTGCTTCCTTCCCCAAGCTGCCGGTCCGGCCGGCGTGATCTCCACCTCTGCTGACGGAGCTGTCAGGAGCTCGGCAGCTGCATCCAGGCAGGCAGAGTGCTCTGCAGTACATTGACATTTTATCACTGCAACTAGGATTACAGTGGACCTTTTATTTCCTTTGATAGTGTGACAGCCTTGTGACATTTTCACTTCACAGCACGGAGATGCCGGCACAGGCTGCACAAACATGAGTCTCATGGGGGAAAAAATGAGACTTGCCGGATAAAAATAAGATTGCAGGTGGGTTTTTTGGTAAGTTACTGTTCTTAAATGAGCAAAAAAGAACATTTTAGCGTGAAATAACTTCTGTATTGGACTAAACAGAAAAGATTCATTCATTAATAATAATACATGACGACACGTGTCGGGGAATCCTCTTTTTCAAAAGATGTTTTCTTCCCTGGAGGCTAATTTTGTAAAAAGTCTTCTCTATGGAACGAAGTTCAAAGCTGAAGTTGTTTGTCTTCGCTTATTCTTGGAACTTGTCTCGAAGCAAACAGCGGCCTCGGGTCGTCATCTGATCTGCTGATCGCATCGTAACGTGACCGATGTGTTTTTGTTTTTGTCCTAAACTTTATGTATAAAATCAGACCGCGTAATGCAAAGTGACACTGATTCTTTGTGCGGTCGCTTATTTCGAGTCAGTGAACGCATCTTTCTGTCCTCTCAGACAAACAAAGGAAACACGTCTGAAGCAGGATGGAGGAGTTGAAGATGTGTGGAGGGTGAAATTTTATTTTTAGTCTGACAGGGGGAACCTCAGCCTACTGTTGTTAAAGGTTCCTGATTCTTGCAGCCATGATGGGGGGGTGGGGAACCTGACAGGACCACATAGCTGGAGAAAGAACAGAGTGAAAATCAATCTTAAGGCGTGGACACACGGGGTCTTCAGGCTGTCCTGGGGTCTCTTGGACGTTGCGGTCGGTCCTGTAATGGGGGGTGCATGCATTGAAATCTGGGTGTTTGGGGACCAGATCAGCACTTTGAGCTCTTTATCATGTGTTTTTGCAGAGTGTGAGGGGGCTCAAACCTGCAAAAGGTGGGGCGACTGCCATCAGAAAATATTGTTTTCTATGAGGAGGTGAACTTATTCTGAAGGTTTTGCATGAATCGAATGGACTGAAAGTTTGCAAACAGCAGGTTGGATTTTAATGAGATGATAAACTGTTTTTTATATTTCTGTTTTAAAAGATATCGTTCTATGTTCTGGCTGCAATACAAACTAACAACAAACTCATTTATTTTGACTCGGCAAACACTCTTAAATACACCCAGCTCTTCTTCACCGCACTGCTGACTGTCTGTTGGGTTGAAGCTGCTGCATTTTTTAGGGGCAAATCACATGTTGCATTACATCAGAGAAGCTTTTGGTGATTTGCTGCAAGAAGAACCATTCGAAGTCACTGGGATGCAGGTATTATTATACATTACATTAAGATTTTGTTTTTAAATTTTGCATCTATCACTGCTAAAAGTTGTAATCGTTGCTTTTGCTCTCAGCAGAAGCTAAACCTTTGTGACACCCACTTTGCCAACTGCAGCTGTTGTTTCTCTTTACATTTTTGAGTAAAAAAAGTTTTTACCTTTGCTGTTTGTTGTGAAAAAACCAGATGTTTACTGACAAATTTGCTTGTTTTTGTCAGTACAGATGGTTTTTTTATCTGTTCTGACAAACCAAACAGGAGATTTTTGATTCTCCAAATGCAAAACTGTTGACTTTTTCTACCACAGAATAACCATCATAACCAGACAAGAGTTTTGAGAGCATTTTAAAATGTTTCACATAAAAAAAATCTAAGAAATTGATTAAAAAATACTAATAAATATTCACTCCTTCATAATTAAACTCTTATGTCAAATTAAAACATAAATTCTACAACATTAAAAGTCAGTGGACAATAATAAGGTTTAAATCATAAAAGTACTAAAATCATGAGCGTCACAGCAGCTCAGCAGCACAGATGGACGACAGAAACATCAAGACGTCCATGATTTGCATGAACTAATCACCTGTTTGGTTTGGGGTCAAAGGTCAGAGGGATTCTCAGTGCAGCCCACTTCAGTGGTGGACTTTTACAACACGCCGATGTGTCCCGGTGATGTCATGTGACCCCCTGACCTGCCCACTGTTTTAAACCTCTAATTAGCAATTGACCTCGTCTCCTCCCACGTCAACCCTTACACCCGGCGTGACCCCGCTGACCTCTGCGGTGAGTTCACATGCCAGCTGACATCAGCAATCACCACCCTTCTCTTTATTTGCATGTTTCTAATTGGTGGATGACCATTGTGTTTTGTTTTTTTTCACCCAAAAGTCCTACAGAATCTAAAAAAAACAGCAGAATTCAGAATCAACTCTTTTTCTCTTTTTTATATTTTATTTATCTGTAACTTTCTGTTATTTAATAAAAAATGTTATAAAGGGTAAGTATAACTCATTGATAGTTTACAAAGCAAAGTCTTTTGAATCTTTCTTTTAAAGAAAAAGGAGAAAAGTTGTACAGGATCCCTTCAAAATTAGTACATGAGAGGGGTAACGTTTATATCACTTTTTATCACTTTTATCATCAGCTTTGGGCCTGACTACATTATCATGATGAACAAATATGGCATGTGACTGCTGCTTTATCCACATTTACACACATAATATAATAAAAATAACTTTTTCTGTGACGTGTTTTGGCCTTTTCTGCACACACAAATACAATTTTTGATCACTGAAAATTGATCTTTTGGAAAACTCACATTGCTAACAGAAAATTTTATGTGTTTGCATGTTAATGTGAAGTTACTTTTCTGCTTTTCCAACAGAGGCATCAGAGTTTGATCACCATAGTTGCAGGTTTTGGATAAAAACCGGTCAAACCTCCAGCTGTAGGTGGTTCACCAGGCTTCTGATTGTCGTCTTGTTGTTGCTGTGTGAATCACCTGTGTCTCTGTTCACTCTGCAGGTGTGTCGTTAGCGTAACCTGGATCACCTGAGGGCTCCCATGTGATCTCAGGTTATTTAAGCCTTTCTGCAGTTCAGCTCTCGTTCTCTGTCTGTCATTCTGCAGCTCTCTGCTCTCTCTTCTCTTTTCATTACAGGCCTCCTTGCTGCATCTGGCTTTCCTTGTGTTTTGTCAGGTTGTCTTTATGATCTGAAGTGATTGTTCAGCCATGGCTTTGCATATTTCACTCATGATTGTGGCGTAATCTGCACGCTTGCAGGAACAAAAAAACATCCCATGGACATGTTAAGAAAGTAAAAAAACTTGATTTCCATCAAAGCAAATCTTTAAACTTGTAATCCTCTCCAGCTTAGTCCCATTTGACTTAATGACACCTGTAGTCACTGGAGAAAAAGCACTTAAAGTTTCATACAAAAACTAAAACTCTTTAAGCAGCTACTTTGTCAGAAATCCAACATAACTTGATTTTACTTACAACACAGCCAAATAAACTCATGTTGTGTTTTTCCATCGTGGCTTTTCACTCGACATTAAGACCTCGAAAAGTTGGTTCCTTTGAGAAGTTTGAGGTGTGCAGTCTTACACCTGTCAACTAAATGTTTACAACTGCTTAAATGTTAAAAAAAAGGCAGAAATGACAATGTCATGTACAGCAGATACATTTTCTCCCCATTAAAGCCACACAAAAGAAGAAGTTCAGCCTCAGCATGAACTTAATGCAGCTCTAAACAGTAAAAGATGAGGCTGATATCGTTCGTGTGGAAAAATGCTGACTGATAATGATCAAATATTAAGTTTTTCTTTTAATATGTGTATCATAAATGTTTGCACTAATATTCAGTAAAGATTATAACAGGTTATAAAGGTCCCCTTTTTGTGCATTCAGGAGATTTTTCAAGCTTTCAAAGTCCACACTGGTTTTTGGAAACTGTCCCCAACTTTGACTTGATGTCAGAAGAAAACCATCAGATTTTTTCCATCTGAAGCAAAAAAGAAGTGAAAGAGACAAAAACAGAATTCAAGAGGATCAAATCTCAGAAGGGAACTTTCTCCCAGAGACCATTTCTTCTCTTTTATTTATATCTTTTATTTTATTCAGGGGGTCCTTTTTTACTTTGACTCCCTCCTCATGGTCCGACTCAAATCAGATTTTTCAGTCCATCACCTGTTTACTCGTCTCCGAACGGTAACATGTTACATGTGAAATTCCAGCACACATCGCAGCATCACTGCAGCCCGGTGAACATTTGTTTTTTCCAGAGTCTGAGCACAGGAAGCGAGTTCAGCCCCCCCTGCAAGTCAAGTCGTCGAGATTCGACTTGACAAAGGCGAGTCTGTTTCCCCGTCAGACGGAAAGATGCAGACAGACTGACGTGAAGCTGTGTGTGTTTGTAAGACGATAGCCTGGTATTCAGAGAGAGGAGATGGACGGATGGGCCGTCCATCCACACCCCCACATTACAGACGGAGATAACAACGGAGGGGAAACGCCGGATTAGACTGACCAACTCTATTTCACGAGATGGAAGTTCTCCGTCTTGCTGTCTCGAGAGTTTTTAAGGGCGATGATGCAGTGGACGGTAATAAAATCAACCTTAAAAGGTCGATAAAGTGATTTAAAATGAAACTCAAACCACCTATACATCATTTAAAGCATCAAAATGATCCAAGATGAAGTAATTGAGGATCTTAAAGGCTTTGAAACCCTGTTTTCTCAATTATCTTCTTACTACAGAGACAAGAGGATCACAAATCACAAACGTTTCTGCCAAAGTTAATATTTATCGTGACAAATTTGAGTATTTTGGGTTTTTGTCTTTGCTTGTCGTGCTGCCTTGAAGGTGACAGGACTCAGTTGTTAAAGGTGATGACATACTTCTGTGACTTTGGGGTTATTTGAATCATCAGCCAGGTTTTTTTTTAAGGATAAACTGTAATAATTAAAAAATGAGAAGGAGAAATCTTTAATTCTGAGGCTTAAATCTTAAACACTATTTAGTCATGAACAATTCATCATCAGTGTTCAGGGGGTTTTAAATATATAATTATAAATACAATTATTTTAAATGTTCAATAAAAAACATAAATACCTTTTTATTCACTGAAACCTCTAGTTAGTTGATGAGTCTTTCTGCAAACTTCTGTCCCAAACCTCCTGCATGAGGACGCCAAGGTCTCATCAAGGTCTCTTCGGATAAAATGAGTCTTTTTTATTCAAACCAGTTGTCAAAAGCCTTTAATGGAAGTGGATTTTAGGGTGTTTAGGGGTCTTTTCTGGACAGGATTTCCAATTTTTTTCTTCAAGTTAGAGAAGATTGAGGGGCGAACCAACACCTCGGAGCGATAATAAATCAAATCAAGGCTGCTAATGTCTGAAGATCCTCAGAAGAAGCTGTAGGACTTAGCTGAAGACCAGGAGGTTCAGGCTGCTCTGCAGTGCTTCCACCATGTTTATTTATAATTAAAACTCTTTGATTTTCAAGATTCAAGACTACATGGCCAGGAAAATCTAAGGCTGGACAGAGTCCCAGCAGGTCTGCAGATACACAGAGTGAATTAGGGACAAAAGGGAACCTGCTCGCTGAAGTTTGAGTGTGAACTCACACCGACACACTGAGTTTCAGACGGGGACGCTGCTCCCCACCTTGGATGTCCCCTGTGACCTGAAGCCCTGATAGAGCGGCAAAGTTTGGGGACTGTAGAGTGTGTGTGTGTGTGAGTGTGTGTGTGAGTGTGTGGGGAGGTGAGATGGGTGCTGAGTTACAGTGTCAGGGTCACCTCTGCAGCCCCCTCATGAACACCACTCACAATACGCCACCTTGAGGTAACAATGACCCCATTGTTCGTCCAGACAATGCTGTCTGAAGGACAGGGGTTAAAGGGGCCGAGGGGAGGGGGTTGGCGGGGCAGAAGGGACAGTGGGGGGGGGCTCAGCACCTGGTAACAGTGTATGGATGGAAGCTGGAAGTGTGTGTGTGTGTGTCGGGCGTTGATGGGGTGGTTACAGTCCATCAGTCAGCAGTGGCAGAGTTTAGCACGGAGGCAAACATGCAGCGCCGACCTGAGACAACTGATCTGAGAACTAGTAGATTATTTTGAATTTAGAATCAGAGTTTGAAGAAAATGCAGAAGAAAAACACACTTTAAGACTTTGCATGCTTCCTCTGGTCCTAAAAAATAAGAAAAATTCAAAATTACTACGACTATAAAGCAGGTAAAAAGTTAGCGAGGGCAGAGATGGATGTGTGCTGTTGCAGTCACATGTTCATCCTAAATATCCCCCCCTTCCTGCAGACAGCTACCAGACATTTTACGCATATTTTTAGGGGTTTGCTTGCGCTGAAGCACCTCAACATTTTTAAGTAATTTAAACTATATATAAGGTTCAAAAACACCTGCTGCAATTCAGGGTTGCTCCACTAAAATATGCAATCCAAAGTTGTCTTTCCTGCATCAGCCACAAGGGGCAGCAATGAGCCATTCCTTGTTAGGTGTGCTGGGTTGATCTAAAGGATCCTTGAATCCTTAAGGAGGAGATTTAAGGTAAATTCTTTGAGATTACTGAGAAACTATAGCACATTGTTTTTTTGTTTTTATCCATAAATGAGTTTTAAAAAGGGTTTTGGGGTTTTTTTGTGTGTTTTTATAATTTTCTGTGGCAAAGATTGCAAACTGGACTCTGACAAGAAATGCAATTTTAACTATGTTAAGTGCATTGTGTTGCACATATCTCTCTTTTGGTGCAGTGCTGGTTCTTTTTTAAGGTGGAAATTTTAAGATATGTTGCAGTATATTTCATGCAGAATAAAATTTTGGAAGGAAACATTCCTGATTTTCGTCTTGTGTTCAGATGGGAAGATATGTGAGTGCGTTCCCTCACACATGTTGCATGTAAAGCATGTAATACTGTAACTAACTGTATTCAGGTTTCTGTTTCCACCCGGCATACATGTTTGGCACACACACACACCACACACACACACACACACACACACACAGACACACACAGTCAACATGAACTCTTCCACCGTGGCTTCCAGTGAATCAGTTCAGCTGCCCAGCCCCCATGAAGGAGATTACACAAATTTATGCAAAGCCTGTAAATGATTTATACTGCAGAGCACAACAAAGGGCTTTTTTTTTTTTTTTTTTTTTTAAAACAGCACGGACAAGACGAGGAAAGAGAGATAGTGGGCGAGAGACACTGACACCTGCAGAAATCACAAAATTCAC
>JAPZDV010000001.1:23153589-23185589 GCA_029814665.1 Acanthurus lineatus
AGTAAATGCAGTCTTACTTCACATAGCCTCACGTAGCTCCTCTAGCTGGATATCGGTGAGGCTGCATCCATTGTCATTCTGCTGCAGGAACCAAAAATGCTCTGGCTTGTTTGTATTTCTTTAAACCTACTGCAGTCGTCTTTGATGCAAAGAGGAAAACAAACCTTCAATTTTGCAGAAATTTGGAATTTTGTACTAAGTGTCCTCTTAACTATTGATACAACCATCATATCTCTGCCATTAGTGATGCATAGGACAGGTTAATTTATGCAAAATCTATTATTATAAAGATGTGAAAATAAAAAATAGCACTGTTTACTTTTTTTCCAACATCCTTACGATGCAGAACAGCAAATCCTGTGCAAACACATGCTCATTTACTTTAGACTCCCTCGCAAAATTGTGAAAACTGTCTTTCTCCATTTACTTGTATTTTTTTCCCATTTGCATACGTTAACTTCGGCTGCAGCGCGTTGAAGTTCTCTGACCGCCTTACGACGGCGAGATGAGGGCGTCTGGATGGAAGAAAGAGTTTAAAAGATTGGCAGACATTGAAATGAATCACACAGCACCAATCAAATGGGTTTCCAGGCAGTTGCGAGCTAAAATGAGAGCCTCAGCGTGAGACTGCATCGCCCGGGTTTTCAATCAGACTCACTTCCTACCTCACCTGTTCAAGCATAATTGTGATATACACACACACACACACACGCGCACAACACACACACTTTGTGTCAGATTTCACGGTGAAGTCGACCTCTCTTTTTCTCTCTTTCTCCTCTATACACAAACACACACACACACAAATCACTTGCCAGGATCATTTCACACGTCCTCAGTGGGAAACCCCATCAACTTTCACAGCAGGGAACAGAGCAATGAAACACATCCCAGACTGTCATACCTGGCTCACACACACACACACACACACACACACATACACACACGGATACGTTTAGTCAGAGAGATTGTAGGTTATCAGAGTCCGACATGATGGCCACACTCATGCTCGCTGCACAGGGATGCAGCCTGCTGCAGGAGGCTAAGTACTCCGCTTTGCTAAGATCTGAGACGAGGAAACGTTTTCTCCAGGTAATATTCATTTACCCATTCAGATTATCTCTGACAGCAGATATCTCATCACACAATGGAGTATTGTGACCACACTGAGGAAAATAATCTGAATTTTTAAGAATAAAGATGTGATATTTAAAGATAACAATCAAAATGTTAAGAAAAAGAGATTAATTTCAAGAGAGAAGTCATTATGAGAATAATATTGAAGAAAATTATGGCTTTATTTTGAAAATATTGTGACTTTTTTCTTATAATATTAAAACTTTATCCTAAAAATCCTCAGATTTTGTTCTAACAAAGTCCTAAAACTCGGTCACAGCAGGACACTCGGCTTCCATTTGCTATAAATAAAAACAAATCCGTCATGTGATGTTAAGTTTCAGCTGGTTGCAAACTCACTTTCTTTTAAGTAGCCATATCAAATAATGGTTACCCAGAATGCATTTCAAATATCCTGCTGAAGCCATAAAATGAATATGTGGTGTTAATTGATGCCACTTTTCCGAGGAAATTTAGCTTCAGACCACAGATTTTCTCTGGAAGGACTAATGTGTCAGAGTGGAATTGTGTGTTTCTCTGAATAAAAAGGCAGTAAAGTAGTTTTCAGTCCACAAAGAGCGCGATGTGCACCTTCCTATTTTAAATCCAGTTCTGTACAAAGAGAGCTGAATGCTTTGGGATTAATCATTAGCTTCTTTTGCACTAAACTCACCAAAAAAAGGTCAACATTACGTGAGTTTTGTGGGGGGGTTTTTTGTTTTGTTTATTTAACACTGAGCCGGTCTTTTCCTCTCACTGTTTGACCAGCTGACCTGCAGACATGCGTTTATCTCATTCTCCCTGCATGACTATCAAAACAAGTGTAATAGAGGAAGAAGCAAACACACACACACACACACACACACACAAGCAGGCAGAAGACTGGAAAGACATCTCAGCATTGCACAGTCAGTTCAACAATAACAGCGACAAAAAGTAAACGTTTTGTGGGTAATTTAAGTCTTATTGCTGATGTGAATATGAGTTACCCCAAGTTTCAATTCTGGTCTCAATTTCTGTTTTTTTTGTCACAAAAAGAAAGTCAGAAATATCAGTTCTGTTTCAATCACTGGGGTGCAATCAAATGCTCAACTCTCAGAAAGAAAAACATCATCATCTGAAATAAATGGACATGTTACAAATCGGACTCATAAACAACATTTCAATATCGAGTCGAATCATTTCCTGTAAAACATGAATCAAGTCCCTGTGGATTCTTGATCTGGTCTCATTTGAAATGTAATCTGTTCCTGTTATTGTAACAAATCCCACCTATTCATGAGCTCAATGAAATGTTTTTATTTTAGAAGAAGAAGAAAAATAGTTGAAATCAGAGATGGGAAACATAAATGTTATTTATGTTCAACACAGCATCACATTATTTCTGTTATCAGGTTTTACTGCAGTGCAGAAATATCAGCCAGGTCTCCAAAATAAAACAATTTGGCTTTGTATATTTCTGCAAAACACGACATTTTTACACTTTATCCATATCATATCAGTGTTTCTGAATACATATCTATGTGACTTAATAGTGATTACATGTACTGACATTTTCTGACCAACATATAAACCAACAAACCTGGTATTTTATTAATCAATTAATCAACATATCAGCCAATAAACATAATCAAACTGAAACTTTGGGCAGCTATTTTGTGTTTAAATGTAACAAAAATACAGTTTAAATGCTTTTTTCTTTCATACTTTTGTTTGTTTCCCCTTTGCTCTGTGAACATCTGTGTCCATCATCCATCATTAACTTCTCTGCTGTGAGTGGTTGGGCTTCACTGCAATGCATTTTGGGTAACCAGCGTTCATAGCAAGTACACTCGAAAAACCAACTGAATCCACTCTCTCTTGATGTTAATTGTTTACAAAACCTAACAATACGTTGTTAGAAAGATACGGCGTGAATATGTTTTCGAGCCGCAGCACGTCGGGCTCCTCTGCAAACGCATTAGCATGAGAAAGTTACCACGGCGATAAAAGGTGGACGGTGCATTAACTGCGAGGGCAGGTGTTCAGGTCGTAACCTGGAACGAGCAGGAGCCACTTTAACAGAGCAGCTGAGGACTGAGCGCAAGCCGCTGTTGTCCCCTCCTGAACTTCAGCTAATCAATTAACGTGATTTAATACACAGTCACTCCACACAGAAGCCACGCTGGCTTCTAATTTATACTGTATTGACCGTCTCTCACACACACACACACACACACACACATGCAGGGAGGGAAAAAAGAGAGAGAGAGGAGGCAGATGCAGGAAGATTGTGTTGAATTGTTGCGGCTAAATCGGGATCTCGGGGGGGAAATTAAAGCATTGTTTTTTATTTCTTACAGTTTAACATTGCTAAAGTTTAAAGGGCTGGAAAGAAAGAGACGGAGAGTGAGCGAACGAGGCAAAGAGAGAGAGAGTCTGACTCAGAGAGTCCTCTCCTGTGAGCTTTCATCTAGCCTTTGGCATAGAAAGTGAGCCTGCATATTACTCAGTCTATCACAACACAGCAGGAGAATGGGAGGAGAATTAATACACTTGGCTTTCATGCCAACGTGCTTTCTCTTCGCTTCCCCTCTCTGCTGCTCTCCGTGTCTTCAAGTTCCACTGGACGAAGCACTTTGTGCGCTAATGAAATTAATTTGTGTCTTTTTTTTCTTACCGGCTGATAAAAACGACGTGGCTGTGCATGCAGGAGGTAAAAAAAAGGAATAAAACTCAGTGAAATTGGAAATTGTGGTCAGTTTTCTGTTCGTTTCCCCTCACAGGGCCGGCAGCAGTGAGGTGTTCAGGGTGCTGCTGAGGCTCATTTTTTGCCTGCGTGCATCTCAATGACATAAACAGTATCGAGCCCACCACACTGCACTCAGCAGCCATCTATGTGCTTCACATAAATCTGAATGACATTAACATTTAAAAAACCCCAACTCCCGCCTGCCTGCCTGCTTTTCTGCCTGTCTATCTGTGGTGATGGGGCCTCTCAGACAGACAGGCTTCCATTTTTATTTACCCACATGGCATGCGTCGCCACAGACGGGCATAAATCTGTGCAGGTTAGAGCCGCCGAACGGCCTCGATCTGCAGGTTAAGTGAATATCACCCTCTGCCTCCTGAAAGCGTTCGTCCTCTTATTTCCCACTTCCATTAAATATGTGTTTCATTTCTGCCTTATTTAGATGGAAAGTCATTTTACCCTCTTTTATAGAAGGTCATAAAATATACAGTGTTTTTTTTTTTTTTTATTTAAACGCTCTGCATAACATTTACATTTTCTATTGTATAAATGTGATCACTGCGACTCGGGGCTGAATAAAACATTCATGGCAAAAGCCATTTCTTCTGTGACATTTGGTCCCCTATCTATCATCAGTTTTCTATATGCAGCCAGGAGAACAAACGCTGGTCAAATGTTTAATGTGGCCTCTACACATAAAATTCCAACCCTGCTTTCACATTAACACCCGCTGGCTAGTAGATGGAAATGCTTTTTTTTTTGTGCGCAGATAAGAGAAAAGTCAAATGGAAATGACTCGCCGAGCTGTTGTGGCAGGAGGGAGAGTGCTGATGGGCCTCGGAAAATTGAAGCATGTCAGTAAAATTAGAAAATTTCCAGCTCTACCTTGACTGGCAGACATGTAAATGTGGCAGATGAGTCCATTATGGACCATCCCACGCAGCCTTTTCTCATCAAAAATCCCATCAGTGTATTAAAAGGTATAGCCTTGGTACTTACAAATTAATTCTTTCTTCCTTTTTTTTTTTTCCTCTTACTGATTTGAATCGTCTCTGAACTCGGTGATGGGCAGCAATTCAATGTTATCATTCACCTTCTTTCAGCAGATAAAAAAATATTTACTGAAAAACATTTGTGTTTTCTAAACCGACAACATTTACAAAAACTGTCTGACAGGAATCTGAAAACATCGAGAACCTCTTTTGAAAAAATTGGTATTTTATTATATTTTACACTGTGATGTTCAATATAAATTTACTTTATATAAGCTTTTCATGTCAGCAAAGGTTATTATATAATGATTTTAATTGTATTAGTTTTCATATATGACTGAAACATGACAGGAAGTGACTTTTCTAAACATTTTCACTCTCATATACAGGCTCTTATATCACATAAAGCACTAATATTCTTTTTCTATGCTACTATTTAAATTAAATTACCTTCCGTACAGTGAGTTATATATATAAGCTTATATTATTTGAGGGTCCTTGGCGTGGATGTAGATTTTTCCGGGCAGCTCTTTCCAACAGGGAGCTGTAGACGTTAAACGAACTAAGTTCTGCACAGTATGTGAATGAAGCAGGTGTATGCAATAACTTTAACAAGTTTTTTTTTAAAAAGTTTTATTGCTTCATTTTCATCATCACCTGAGTTATTTGCGATTTCACTATGGACCTGACATTTAGGTTTACGGTTACGTCACTGTAGTGCTCGGGCTTAACAGTCTGATTTTAAGTACAAATCCAAAGCACACGATCCTGTGAATGAAAGAAAACTACCAGAATGATCGTAGTTGAGCTCCTGATCTGACACACTTTCTTAAATCTTGGTGACTTCAGCTTCTTCCACCTTAAAAGCTGCAGTTTGGTCTCCATGTCAAAGCTGTAGATACAAGTCTCAACACTGGCGATGATCCTTCAGATGATGTTTGTGTCTGTTGTTTTTGAGAAACTCAGAGACTCCGACATGGTGCCGCTTCTGCTTGGGAGTCAGGAAATCATGAACAAATGTACCACTGGTCACAAAAAAACACCTGTAGCTCAGGTGCTGATGATGATCGAGCAAAGTAACCTACATATACTCACTCAAAAACATAACAGCTTGCACCTGCCACCTGCTACATGCATATTATTCACCGTGCAACACTCTGTTAATGCTCGGCAGAAACAGTCTCAGAAGTTTTTGATCACATCTCATTTGTGTATTATGCAGAAATTTAAAGTATAACATGCAATGCCAACATTTATTTCTGGTAAACAGGCTGACGTGGAGAGGTTGAAAGGAAGTCAAGGGTCTGAAAACTATGAACAATCTTTTTGATTTAAAGAATTCTGCAGAAAAACTTACTAGTGACTAGGGCTGTCAGTCGATTAAAATTTACTTAAATGTCCCTTTTCTGTATCCATTTCTGCTCTGTAACCGTTTGCAATGTTATTTTAGCACCACTTCCTGAAACTACGGGAGCTGGCAAGGCACAGACCGTGAGTGCGTTAATCTCGCGTTAAAAAAATTAGTGCCGTTAAAAGGAGTTTGAGTTAACTTCGACTTTTTTTTTTCAGTGTTTCCTGTATCAATAACTTCCTCTGATATCGACCTCTTGTTAACAAACTGATAAATGACATGGCTGCACATTTACTAAAGGCTCAAAGTTGAACATTTTTTAAAATGTGTTTGAGTAAGTCCGTTCATTTGCCTGCAATATGGTACATCTCTGTACTTGTGAGACGAAAAAAATCAAACCAACTTTTGCCCAGAGTTCATATATAATTTAGTGAATTGATAATCAAAGAGTTAAACCCTAATGATCAGGATGCTGTTTTTACACCCAGTCATCCAAGTTGCAGGATTTTTCCCCAGTTTGTAAACTGTGTTGCCCCATTTCAGGTTGTGTGAAGGACTCCCACAGGTACTCATTAGTATTGTTTACATGGGAACCCAAAGGGGCCATGTAGTCTTCTCATCATAGATTTTACAACACCTTCTACGCTCTGGCATCGTTTTTTCCCACACATCTGTGATCTTATGAAGGAATATTTCAGGTCAACATTTGCACTGAATTATTGTACACTGTTTCAGTATGAGAACTTGTATGATAGTTGATGTTTAAATAAGCAGTCAACTCAAGTCACTGGTGTTAAGACGCCCCCAATTATTTGAATGAGTTCAATATAAAAATGCATCTATTGTATCAGGATTTTCACTGTCATTGTGACCAAGAAAATCAATTAGTTTCAGCCCGTGAGCTGGTTTACAAATAAGGCAGTGAATGCCGAATTCAAGGTGCAGCATCCAAAATATTGAATACTGCATAAGATTTCATGGGATAAAAATCAATAACCTTCTTATTATGCCATGTCATGAAGCCCAAACAGCCTGAATAACAAAAAACCCTCAACAGTAACACCTTTCTTTAGCTGCAAAAGGAGATACACAAAGATGGAGAAACACACTTTATTATGAGGCAATCTTTATAGTTGTAGCTAATGGCTTTATTAATGGTTAATATATAATGTTCTAATGCTTAATAAGATCAGTAAATAGCCATTAATAAGACGCAATCTTCAGGTTTACAGGTGTTGTGAAAAAAATACCCTACACTGGTGAATGAGTGAATTACTTATTAAGTAATAAAACTCTTGGTTACGACTTTCAAACCTTTTACGATATTTAAAAAAAAGTGACATCTGAGGTTTGGCTTTATAAATTATCAGGTTTTCCAGATATCTCAAGGTCATTAAAAATGGTTTATTAAGCTTTTATAAAACATTATAACTGAATATTGATTACAGCGGCTCTTTATAAAGGCTGCATTATTTGGGAGCGATCAGTTTTGGAAGCAAAAACATGCAAAAATAATTCAATTGTGGGCATGCATGATAATTTTTACTTAATTAACATTAAGTAAATTAATTTTGGGTCAAAACTTGATTAGCCACTAATAATACCATTATAACCTAATCTTTTATGTAAAATTAAACATTTATTTTGTCATCCAATTATGAGCCCTTTATAAAAGTGTATTATTGGGAATTGGTGCCTTTTTAAATCAAAACTGAGGATATGTGTACATTAACATTTTGAATTTGATAACTTTTAAGACACAAATTGGCAAACCACTTTAAAATGTGATCACATAAAGGCATCACAACATATTATCTAATCATTTAAAACTTAAGAAAAACTTATAATTCAGTTTGTTTATGACCTCTTTATTAAAATGTATTATTGGAAGTTAGTGTTATGATTTTATTAAACAAAAATAAGCATTTTGACTTTCGCAACACCTTTAATTCAACATTTCTACGCGAAGTCGCTGCTGTTTTACGATAAATCTCAATATTTCTATTATTTCCGATAGCAAGTGAACGCAGCACGGCGGTGGCGCGGGACTGCGCGGACGCCCCTCCTCCTCCTCCTCCTCCTCCCCCACCCCCAAGCCCCCCTCCTCCTCCTCCCTGTCCTCTCGCGCCTCTCCGCGCGCGTGGCCGCCGGTGAGGGCGCGCGCTCAGGAGGTGGCGGGGGGTTGTGCTCGCTCCTGCTCCTCTCTCTGCTCTCTGACCCCAGTGGCAGCTCCGACTCACTGCACTCCGGCTCCCCCTCCGTCAGACCGAGTCTGCTCCCTCTCTCTCCCCCTGTTGTCTGTCAGTGTCTCTCGCCCTCCTTCTCCGGTCCTCTCCCTCTCCGCTCTCTTGTCTGGTTTCTTTCCACAGGAGCCAGCCGAGGTCCCGCCGGGTCGAAGGTTCTGCCCTAACCGCCCAGACTGCACCAACCCCCGGACAGCCGCTTCGCGAACCTGCCCGCTCCCCTGTTGCTGCCGCATGGACCCGCGTCCCTCCACAGACGCCGCCGCCGCCGCTGCTGCCGCCGCCTCCACCGCCGCGTAGAGGGCGACCCCGACCCGACACTCTTTCTCCGGCCAGATTAAAAAACGCACTTAAAAAACCCCGCAGGACGAAGGTAGAGCAACATTTCCGCTTTGCTTTGAGAACCACAGAGGGGGAGGGAGGGGAGAGAGAGGGGGAGACAGGGAGGAAAAAAAGAAATTCTTGACACAAAGCCGTCGGTTAAAAGGTGGCTTGTCATTTACGGGGACGAGCAAGAGGTTAGCGCGGCGGTGCGGTGACACTGACCACCTTTGGGTTGGGGGTGCTTTCTTTTTTCTACTAAAAAAAAAAACAAAAAATAATCATTATTCCCGGAGCAGAGTTCAGGATCGCACGGATCTTTTCTCTCTTTTTTTAATGTGTGTGTGTGTGTGTGTGTGTGTGATTGTACATTTCTGCAAAGCGGCGCATAGCACACACACACCGTGTTTATATGCATGGTATCAGAAAGGGTCAATTTATTCGCCTTTACCCCCCTCCTCCTCCTCTCCTCTTCCTCCCCTCCTCTCTTCTTCACTGCCTACCGGAGTGATTTTTTTCCCCCCATACTCGTGAAGTTAGCTATACGGTGTGTGTGTCGGTGCTGTGTGTATATATCCACCGACAGGACTGACAATGTGTGTGTGCACCGCCGTTATGGGAAAGCAGCTCGGTGCGAAGCTACAGCCTGCATAATAAAAAATCCCACTGCCAGGGCAGGTTTTAGCAGGCTAAGCTACACAGCTAGTTGCTGCTACTGTAGCCACAAGGTAGAGAGACAGACAGGCGAGCAAGGCGAGTTTCAGCAGCCAGACACACACACACATTGAAACACACACACTGAGACACACACACACAGCGAGGAGACCGTGCAGCATGCTGCACACAAACGCGTCCTTAGTTTCTCGGCCTGCATTTGCAAAAAAGACAAAAATGAAAATAGCTGATTTTTCCGAGCAGCAGCAGCAGTAGCAGCATTAGCAGTAGTTGTTGTTGTGATACTTCATGTTGTAGATATTTGCTTTGGGAGAAATGACTACTGAGGTGAAGGAGTGTGTGTGTGTGTGTGTTTGCAAGGCATGTGACAGGGCAGCTTTTTTTTTTTTTTAAAATTGAAGTGAAATTATTTCTTGAAGGCCCAGGATGTTTTTTTTTTTTTTTTTGGTCATGCAGCCAGAAGCAAGGATTCATTGGAATTGGAATAATTTAATTTAAACTCTGCATTAAAAAAAAAAAGAAAAAGACTTAAGTGTGTGTAGAGAAGCTGCTTAAACTCAGTTAACTCGTGCTTTTAATTTGAAAGAATTGAGTTTACCAACCTTTATTTTTTGTGTAGGCTGACTTTAATTCATAGAACATATAATATTAAGTAGCACCAGTTGACCTAGAAAACCAAAAATGATCTCTTTTTGAAAAAAAAGAACATTTTTAAGTATGGTTTTCTTTTATTTTAAATACTCAGCAGCTTTTTCACTCGCCACTGCATCACAGGATTTAACCGTCAGTGAACTCTGAAGCTGCTGATTATCCACACAAACAAAAAAAAAAAAGACAGATTTGTTAAATTGAGGGCAATTTTTTCCCTTTTCTTTTTTTTTTCCTCCTTCCTTACTCTTGTGCTCCTTGGCTGCATCAGGAGGTTTGGTATAAAAAAGCCAGTCGAGCCCACAGCGGCCACTTCACTGTCAGTCAGGGAGGTCAGACAGGAGGGAGGCTCAGGGTGCGAGGAGACGCACAGCGAAAGCCGGTGAGTTGAGCTCTGAAGATGCACAACTGCACTTGTTTCTGAGACGTTTTGGCTGCTTTTTTTAATCCAGAATTTAAGGAGTTGAAGTGTGTTTTTTTGCATCAGATTTAGCTTTCATTTGTACGGTTGTGTTTATGTTGAAGATACCAGAGCGGCTCAGCTGGCAGATTAATTCCTCTTGCTGGTTCATTTCAGAATTAGAGCAACAGGCCTAGAATAACAAAAGCAGAACTTTGTTGTTTTTTTATTCTGTGTGTTTTTTGGGAGGGGGGTGAATTTTCAGCAGAAACTCTGACATATTTCGTGCATGCATTTTGACTTATTTCTTGTCTTATTGTGATGACCAAATGCAGCTTTTTTTTTACTTGGTTCAATTTCAAACGCTAACTAATTCCTTAGAGACGGTCCCTGCAGTAACTTTTACATCTGAATATGTTAATTTATATTAAAACCAAGTCATTGCTGAGCAGCAGAGCGACAATCAAAAACATGTCTTTCAGATTGGAAAATGCTGCCTTAACCATCAAGTGTTTAGTTTGAATTTTTATACTCTTAGCGAGATGCTAAAATTGTTTGAAAAATGTGGACTTAATCGGCTAATTATGTTCAAATTGCTTTACTGTATTTGAAGATGTTTTGATGAGCTGTTTCAGGAAATTATTTGTCCAAAATTTAAATTTTGATGCAACAAAGAAGCGTTTCTGTGTCTGTTTGTGGACCAGACAAGGAAAACGTAATCACAACGTACAGCGTGCATGTAAAAATGAATGAACAGTGATTATAAATGATCAGGAAAAAGATCGCCTCACTTCGTTTGCTTCAGCTCAGAGTCGTTTTTTAGCTCTTCAAGCCACCTGTTTTTGCTTTGCATTTTATTTTTTTGCACAGTAAAAAAAAAAAAAAAATGTGTGTAAATTTATTCACAGAGGTTTTTTTACTTTCTTCTTTTTTGTAAAAGAGCTCCCTGTTGGTGTTGTCACAAGCTGGTGTGTGCCTTGTGGTCCTGTTTAAAGCAGCTGATCTATCTGTGTGTGTGTGTGTGTGTGTGTGTGTCTTTGCTCCTGACGGTGCAGACTGCAGTGTGTCGTGGTCGAGTTGGTCGGCTGCTGCTACCGCCGCCGCCGCCGCTGCTGCTGCTGGGGGACTTCCTGGGCTTCTTGAGCGGCTCTGAAGGATGACCGCCGCACGGCTCGCTGCTGAATCCCGGTGAACGAACGGCATCTCATGTCCAAACGGCGGAAGGATGGCTCATGGCAAAGTGACCATCACGGTGGACGAATACAGCTCCAACCCCACACAGGCCTTCACACACTACAACATCAACCAGAGCCGCTTCCAACCTCCACATGTCCACATGTAAGTGTACGCACAAACACACACACACACACACACACAAACTCAGACACACACTGTGGAAAACCAGCCAAATCTAAAATTATTTTTCGAAATTAATTCATATCTTCTCTTAATCCAAATTGTAACTTTGAAGCACTCACTCATCCAATTTTTTTTTTTCATGTAATTTATGAATGTTTTGTTTCATATTTTAAAAGTTTTTGGTTTCAGGCCGTTTCTGTAAAACGCCTGAAACTTTCTGTTAAAGTTTGCCGTGAGTGTTTGAGGGTGAACCGTTCTGTCGTAGACGCTGAAGTCTTGCATAAACACACACACTGCAAAAACAAATGTTTTCCATATTTCACACAGGTTTAAAGTGTTTTTGCCTCAGGAGGTTTTTCTTTTTTCCTGCTGGTTGTGCGTTTGCTGACCGCCCGCCTGCCTCCGTTCCTTGTGGTCGCTCTGAGACCGTTACCGTTTGTGCCATGTTGTCATTGCGGTGCATGAACGCTTTGTCCGCATTAGGGTGCTCTCTTTATTTATTTATCAGACCAGTTACTTAGCGTTGCTCTTGTCTGATGTGGTTACTCTCTGGCTCTCATTAGTGGGTCAGCGCGCTTTGACCCGTCAGCCCTCGCCATGCACGCACTCATCAGGGCGCTGTGTGTTTCATCTGTGGACAGATATTAGCACAGAGCTGCATGTTTGCAATGCTTTGTGTCTTCTCCCAATTACAGCTTCTTTGATTGTTGGTCGTTGGTTGTGGCACAATGTGCTGAGACAGTTTTATATCCACCCAGAGCGGTTTGTAAACTGTAAACCTGCAGCAGGAACAGGAAGTGATTAAAGCTTCACTTTGCTCTTTGATTGAACTTTACACCTAATATGAGTAAATGCGGTTTGATTGGGCTGTTTGCTTTTCAGTTCCTCTTTGACATTTTATTAGCATGAAAGGAAAAATAAAGTATTTTGCAAAAATAATTGAATAAGGAGCATGTCGGTGATGATTTTACCCTCCAAAACAGACATAAATTTAAGCTTTTAGATGTACAAATACACACACACAACAGGCAACAATGTGAGGAAACAGAGTCCATATTAACACCAGGCACTAACTATATGAGTGCTGAAGTGTTTGTCACAGACAGATTCGAAGGTTATGTAAATACAACACTGCAATCCTCGAGTCCTGACACTTAATTAACAGTGTGTCTATTTACACCTGGAGGAGAAGAATCACACGTCAGCCTCTTGGCTATTTACACCCGTCATCAGGTGGCGTTTCAAGTTCTGGTTCAAGTCCTGTATGAAAAACCACAAGTCAGAGCCAACTTTCTCTGCAGACTTCGATGTCTCATTGTTTTCAGTTTTCAGTCACAGTTTGGTTCGGTTCAGGCGCCAAAACTGCTTGGTTAGGTTTTGGAAACAATCATGGTGGGTTTTTTTTGTACAAATAACATCGTTGACTCCAGACACCTGGACGCTAATAACACCTGCATGTAATAAAGAAGTTTATTGTAAAAACAAAGTAAAGTTCAAGGGTTATTTTCATTGTTTCCCTTGTTAAAAGGGGAAAAATGGTAATTTCATTGTCAAGTTAAAAAAAAAGATGCAAAATACACTTATGCTCGAGTGTTAAAAAACAAATTTCTTTAGCATGAATTTAAAACTCCTGTCAGTTTCTTCATATAAAAGCTGTTCCAGTTAACAACAGCAGTTTACAAACACATTTTACCACTAAATATGTGTATTTTAAAGGAGATAAAGTTGTTAAAAAACTGCCTTTGTTGGTGTATTATTATGGCATTTTTGATCAAGCTGTGATGAGGATAAGACTGAGTTAAAGTAAGCAGAATAACTGTCATAAATTGTTTTTTCTTGTTAATTGACCTTAATGGAAATCATTACGGGTTAGTGTTACTAATGTCTGATTAAAACCAGAGTTAGATTGAGATTTGGGCGTCAGTGTGAGAACTGTCTGAAGAGCTGAAAAGCAAAAGTCAACCAGTGGCTCTCTGTCACTTAAGAGAGCATGTGAATGTAAACAGGGTTATTTTAGGAAGACGGTTAAATTGTGGAATTGCGTAAAAAGGCAAAACAGGACCATCACCTTCCTCGTGTCTCTGGCAGTGATCACATTATTGTGTCACTGCGTTGTTTTGGGACTTCTCAGCTGTGAGCGGGCCTGCCAGCACAACCAGGGTCGATGAATGTGGAAAATGAGACGAGGTCACCTAGCAGTTTGTGTTACGTCAGACCGTTTTAATGGTTGACAAAGACGGCAATAAATCAGGTCAAATGCTTCAATATGAATCAAGGTCAACACTTGCCAGGCAGCAGAGGATTCACCAGAGCAGTTTCCACTTTGATGTTTTAGGAGGCTCCCTCAAATTTCCCTGTTTGATGAGGCAAATAAGAGATAGTGAAAACGATTAAAATGACAAAGTGACCTTTAAAAGGTTCTCTTTTGTTGAAATTTTACTGCTTATTTTAAGATTTATTATAATTTGATGTACCTATGATTGATGTTGTCAAGTTTTATCTTCAGTTTTCCTTTAAAATCTTTGCATCTCTTCTAATTTTGCAGTCGATCGTAAACAAAGTTTATTTGTAAAAGCAGCAAAGAAACCTTATATATATAGATATGTAACCTCTTAGTAGGAAAATGGAGATAAAAACAAAATGAGTAAAGATTTGATTCGCCTTATGTTTAGGAGGAAAATCCTAAAAACACTGAGATTTCTAAAAGAGGGTTGTAATCCGTCATCTGGGCACAGTTTAGTTTTATTCCAGACGACGAAAAACAACAGATTGTAAATGATGTTTGGCTTGTAAAAAAAAAAAAGGAGCTGTTTATTGGTTGTATTTAGTTTAAAAAAAAAAAAAGGGGGGTGGGGGTGAGTCAGACAGCAGGATGTGAAAACAAGATCCAGCTCCTGCTGATCTGAGAAACACAGGCACCAAAAAGGAAAGAGAAACGGTGCGTTTAAGGTGCTGAAATGCTGTTAAACTTAGAACAAATCGTCACACTGTTTATCTTAAATAATCTGTACCGTCGTTTGGTGGCCATATTTTACAGTCCCGCTGGTTTTTTTAATATTTTTTCCTCTTTTTACTGTGGTAGTTTTGTGGAGGTGAAGCCCCCGTAGGAAGGGAATGTGTTAAAGCCGTGGGGCCTCTCAGCAGATATGTGTTTGGATAAATACATTAGGCTGTTTCCTGGCTTCCACAGAGCCTGCAGTGTTTTAGTCTGCCATTCTTAAAATCAGACTGGGAACCCCGGGATCCAACACACACACACACACACACACACTCACACACACACTCCTATAAGCCCATCCCCCCACTACTATGTTTAAGTGCTTATAGAATACTGGCTCTGTTCTGGGAAAGTAAAGGCTTGTTTAGATTTGGGAGATAATGATCCCACTTGCTTTGGGGGTTCTCACTCGCTGCATCCACAGCACTCGGACATAAATAAAGTTGTTGCTTCTCTGAAAGCAAAGAGACGAGGAGGGGGGGGAGAAAAAAAAATAAAACGCTCAACTGAGGGGGTTGCCTGCCTTTTGAAATATGAATCCAGCTCTAATGTTTTTTCCCCCCCTTAGACAGAATATTTAGATTTCTGTGATGGAGCACAGCAGAGCCTTTTGTGTGGCGTTGAAGGTATCGCTCTCTGAACTGCGTATGAAAACATGCATGTAGAGCATGAACACACACTCTCACACACTCACACACACACTCACACACACACATACACACACTCGTACACACACTAACAGTGGCAGTTACAGGCTAATGCTCAGGAACGTGACCTTGGAGTCAAAGTGGGCTTTATCTGGAGCATGGGACGTCTCTCTCTGTCTGTCTGTGAGTGAGCGACAGACTCAGTCCAGTCCTGTTTGCGTCTGGTTTATTTTTCTACGCCGTCTGTGCTTTTTTTTTTTTTTTAAACGTCCTTTCCTCAGCCCCCTCATCGTCATCCCATGAAATGAAAATGCTCAGCAACTTGGAACATATGCTTCGAGTTGGGACGCTAATGGCTTCAAATCCAATTTGAGCAGGATCTGGGCCAGACTGACGGCGAAGGCCTGACAAAAAAAAAAACGCAGACAGACAAACGGACAGAGAGGTGAAACTAAAAGGACTCCAGACTGCAGGGTCCTTTTTAAATAGTCTGAAAATGTCTTTTAGGACTTAAGAAGTCCAGAAAAAGACTCAGTCTCTCCATTATTTGGATGCACATGATTGCTTTGAACATTTAATTTCCTGAAGCTGCATTTTCAAAACTTATAGTAGGACTACAACTTGTGATTATTGTGATTATTAATGAAACTGTACATATATTTTTTTTAAATTGGTCTTTTAAAAAATGTGAAGAAAATTGTAAGAAAAAGCTAATCGCACTCTCAGATTGTCTGTTTTATCTGCAAACACATCAAAGGCCAGAGAGCCAGTTCAGATCGTTTTTTTTAATATTTCCAGATTGTGTCCAGATTGATTTTAGATCATCTTGAGAGAAAAGAAAATATATAGATGAAATGCAATTTTTGTAAAACGGATCAGTGTTGTCTCAGTGTTGCTGCTCAGGGTGTTAAGATCTGGTTTCTTACTTTTTTTTCCATCACCTGTAACAAGCAACATATGCAATAACGGACGTCAGATCATGCTGATCAGGACACACAGATACGAATCACTTGTAAATTACAGTGTGGACAGTCTGACTTAAAGATCTGTGATAAGAGAAACGTATCAGCAGCCTAAACAAAGCAGAACATAAATAACTTACAATGATGGAAACACAAAATATCAGCAAGTTCTCACATTTAAGTTGCTGAAAAGAGCAAAAATACATTTTTGCTTTAGAAGAAAAAAAGTTGTTCAGCCATTCAGACAACAACTTGAATGAAATATCGTATATTAGAGATTTTTTTTACATACCGTAGTTGTTTCTTAAACAGAAGACAACGGCTGCATGAGGCTTTGGAGGAAGGAAAACGATCCAAACTCTAAATAATGTGCAGTTATTCAAGTGTACAACATTAGATTGTGAGAAGATGGTGTTGTGTGCGGTTGATCTTGATCGCAGATGTGTTGGCATTTCTCACTCGATGACTTAACTGCATTACACCATTAACGCCTTTAGAGTGTTAATTTATTTGATTTCCACTGGTTGTGCACACCATGCAAGCCAACAAAACAGAGTCAGTGGAGGCAGCTGGTGCTGTCAGGGACACTGGGAGATAAACTTGGGGGAGCGACCGGGTTCACCAGGTTGGTGTTTTTCTGAGTTATAGCACCAAAAGTGAGACTCTGCTGAGTTAAGAGCTGTTTCGGCATTCGGTTGAGTTTAGTTTCACATATCTGCCTGCTTTTTGCCACCAGCTTTGTTTTTGTGTTTCAGGTTTTAAAATCAGTTTGAAGTTCATTTCAGAAAGTCTGTCTTTGTAAAACCTGCAGATATCATGTGAAGTGACTGTGAAATCTGACTATAATGTTTCTCAAAGAGCTTGGATGTGGGCTCTGCTGTAATTTCTGAATTTAGTTATTCAAACCTGTTAACAGGACAAACACAAAAATGTTTTCCTCCAAAAAAACCTAATAAAACCTAATAAAAGAAGCCAGTTTTTTTCAGTGCATCTGGGCTTAATTTTGTCTCATCACAAAGCAACTGCTTTTGGACTTAGCTTAAAAAAAATAAATCACAAGTAGTAAATTTCTGTTTTAAATCTAATTGAAAAATAAGTAAATAATTTATACAAAAGACAAAGTTTCTGTATGAAACAGAAGGTTTGAACAGGAAAAATCATCTTGTGGATCCTGATTTAGGGGAATTTAAGAACATGTTTTGAAAGTTTTGACCCAAAATTTGTTATTAATCATAAAACATTAAAGACAAACTGCTACACTTGAATATTTAAACAGATAAATAATACACAGTAGAGCCTGTTCTTCTACTTTGTATATTAGTTTCCATATCAGATGAAGGTTGCATAAAGAAAAAGAACCATTCTTGTGGTTACTTGACTCAGAAAGATGTAAATATTGTTGACTGGAACGATTACGACACTTAGCCAATCAGAAATGAGTATTTTCTGTGTTGCAGTGGCGTCCCCTTGTAAACAAACTCTGCATCCTGAAACATGTCGAGGCTTCGTAGAACATAAAGGAGCTTATGAGTCTTTTCCTCGAGTCTCAGCTCCTCCTGGTGAGGATTGAGGAGACATGAGTGAGGAGACACCTGTGTCTCCTCCAGAAGCCTCCTCTCTCCTAACTCCTTGTTTCCTTGAGGTGTGTTTAAAGGATTTAAAGATCCTCCATGATGGTGGAGGGGTAACGATTTCTGGGTCACAGGAGAAGAGAGGGGACGCGAGGAAGCATAAGTTAGCATAATTAAAAGCACTCACAGTGTTAAAATGTTCTTCTTCTTTCCCCTTTTTTAAGCCTTTATTTACTTTTTTATAAAAAATATTCACAACACCTGAGCTTAATACATTTTAATGCCAGGAAATATTAAATTCTTTAACCCCCCTCTCCTCTACTTGACTAAAAAATATTCCACATTTAACAAACTCCTTCTCCTCCAGATGCCTTGTTAATTATTCCCGCCCTCTGAATAATTGAGGAGCTCGTAAGTATGAATCATTTAATGACGCCGCTGCCGCCGCCGCCGCCTGCATCCATACACGTGGATATTCTGACACGAGCTGGTGAGGAAACGGCGCAGAACACGGCCTTCACACGTTCATTTTAAAAAAAAAAAACAAACCCCGTCCTGGTTTTTATTAATGAACTCCTTGAGAATTTTTCATGTGCTGTATTTCCTCCTCTTTGTGTTGTGGAACGGTGTCGTAAATGCAGTCGAGGAAATAGTTTAGAAATCAGATTTTTTTTATAGGATGTGTTTCTGCACAGCGAGGGAATCGGCCCGTGGTTTCACAGCTGATGCTGCTCTGTGAGCAAACAGTGAAGTCCCAACGTTTTCTGCAGCCTTCATTAATGAGTTTGTGTATCGGGAGGAGGGGAGGATGCTCAGCATGTCGACTCACGTGACAGACTGAGCCTGGTCGAGGTGCTCCGATGGTAATTAAACAGGACATTTTCATCTCTGTGTTGGTAATAGTGGCTTTACTGCTCATGTGACTCCATTTCCAACACCCAATGGACTGTCCCAGATGAGACCTTCCATGTCTTTTCCTGCATCTTGTTGTGGATAAACAAGTTAAACCGTGTTTACGCAAACCCTTCAGCAGCGGGGGTTTCTTTGAAGAGGAAAATACTCTGATAATTGGCAATTTAATTGTGGAAAAATGTGTGACTTTCAAACTGATGTGGACATTTCAGTAAATCCAAGTGTCGTCTAATTTACCGTTTTACACATCAGACGTGTCGCAGTTTTTTTTCCCTTCTTCTTCTTCTTCTCCTCCAGTGTTAGTTGGAGGTAATAGATATTAAATAAAACACAAACAAGGAGAAACTAAATGTTTTCCAGTGGATCAGTGTTTGCTTCATGTTTTACTGTTGAATCAGGAGGATGAAACTCTGCTGTGTTTCTTCACTCGGCTAAATATTGTCATCACAGCTGTTTATAACCAGCATTTGTCTGTTTTGAGAAACACAACTTTTGAGGCCAAACATTTGTTTTTACTGTCTCTCTAACAGAAAAAGCATCCAAAAGTCAAAAGGTTTTTTATATTTTGCTGTTTTTTTACTGTAATTGTTACAATAATTTATTATTCTGTGGTTCGGCTACAACCTGAAGTTTAAACTCTGTCTGTCTGTTTTCGTTTGCGGTCGCATGGTTTTTAATGAAAGTGTCTCCAGATGACACATCATGATCCACTTTCAGAAACTAAAACCTGTTCAGGATTTTTTCTCTTTTGTTTTTGTTTGTGTTGCTTGTTGCTTTGGTACTTTTCTTGTGAGGTTTCTCTGTTTTTTGTTTAGATCAGATGCTTCTGATTGGTCATTTTGTTTTGGAGTCGAGGGCTGCGGCTGTTAACTATTTTACCAAATAATCAAGTTTTTTTTTTTTAATTAGAAAAAGAAATACTTTTGCTTTGTTAAAGAGCAATAGTAAATGTCCAAAAACATAAAATAAGACTCTTAAATAAAAAACTCTGTTGATAACTTTGATAACTTAAATTGCATTAAATGATCTTTTCCATCAAGACACACCTTATTGCATTATGTGCCGTAATAATAATGCTGGTTTTGTGCATTTAGAGGAAGTAAACATACAGTCAGGAAGGTTTAAACAAGCACTCACACAAATTTATTACGTCTTTTCCATCTCATCTTAACCAGCATTAATAGTGATTTGAGCTATGTTAGATGAAGACGTTAACATGTTCCTGTGTCAGATTTGCTCTGTTGACTGGCTGCATGTTAACGTTAGACTGGACGCTTTATGCTGAGATGCTAATTTTGGTTTGACAACATACGTGTTTTAGAGTTTTAAGTTTGTTTCGGCTGGAAATCGTCACAAACTTTGGACACTTCCTGTTTTTTTTCTTTTACTCTGGCCTGGTTTTTCTCTTTCAGTCTAGTTATTTCATCTCTCTTCCCTCATTTCGCCATCAGATCCCCTCCTCTTCACGTCACCTGTCCACAGCTTAAACTCACTGCGTGACAGTATTAATCATCACAGCGCGCTCTGTACAGTTACATTGATTAAAGGAAGCTTTGATGCCAAGAATCTGCATCGGTGAAGGTTTTCAGTTATCAAATTACTCGAGTTTCCTAAGGTATCGTTTCAGCCCTAATGGAGTCCCTTAAATCTCCAAACATGTCTTTGATTATTTCATACAGTTTTGCTTTTTAGATGAGATAAAGGAAGTAATGTCGTCTTCCTGCTGCAGCGCTGGAAGTGGAAAAAAGTGAAAGCTATTCAGACTATTGTGGGCTGACTTACCGAAATAATTACTCTCAAATCGACATTTCCCCAAACAGAAAACGGCAAACATAAACACAACATCGTGCTGAATAAAGAAGTGAAAACAAAATAGCAATTCAGTCCGACTATCAGCCTATTGATGTGCCACAATGGGACTTTTTGGGAAGTGAATGCACCTCAGTAGAGTGGGAATCTGTGATTATTAATCAATCGCATTAAAAAAAAAAAAAGAGAAGAAAAGCGATTACAGATAATAGTGCAGCCTCATGTTCACTTCTCACCTCGTCGTCCTCTTTTTCTGTTTTTCCTCCCGAACATTTTGTGGAGGTGCAGCGGCAGTCGGGCTCCGGCTCTCGTGAGAACAAAGAGCCAGTCCCATTTTGTGGCCTTTTGTTTCTGTCAGGCTGCCGCTGCTCGCCGGCAGGAGTGGAGGGCCTTTTGTAACAGGAGAACCCTTGATTAAGTTCCCTCTCCACCCCTGACCTGCTGCTGGAGCCCGGCGGGACGGTGGTGGTGGTGGTGGTGGTGGTGGAGGAGTTGGTGGTGGTAAAGAGGGGGGAGTTAAGTGACAGTTGACATTGAACAGGTCTGCTGTTTTTTTCAGATTGAAGGCCTTTTGATGTCTCTGAGATTTCAGGCTTTGAGAGCCTGGCATTGCAGGGCACGATCTCCCTGATGATGTCACTTCCTGCCAGACATGAAACGGAGGCAGAGCTGCACGAGCCTGCAACCTCTCAACGTGAAAGGTCCTTCATTTTGATGCAGTTCAGTTCAGAGTGTGTTTAGTTTGACTCGCTGACTCTCTGAGGGTTTTTTTTTGAATGCATGTGACGAGAGGAGACATACTTTTGCTTTTCTTTAAGGATTTTAGAGATGAAATTAAACCCACCTTCAGAAATGGAGTCATTTATTTACAGAACAGTGCTGGAGCTACTGTCAATCTCAGTGTAAATGCGCACTTGCTTCCTAAAAAGCTAAATATGAGGCTTATCCAACTGAAGTAGTCATAAAGATTTTGATTTATCTCAATGAAAAAGAAATGTGAAGGGATATCTGTTTCAGTTTTGACTTGTAAAACCACTTTTATTTTTGATTTTCAAGCCCTTAACTGGATCTTCACATATCTTGAGTTCACCTGGATACTAAAAATTTGCCTAAAAAAATGCTACAGAAGCATTTAAATGTTAAGTTAAAAACATGTCTGATAACCTTTTTCTTGACTCAGTGCTGTGAGGTGAAACTGTCTTCTTTTTTTGTGTGCACCCTCTATGTCGTGAGCGAGTTTCGCCCCGTCCAGGTGAACACTACTCCCCCAGTTCGTTCTCCCAGTAGTCTGCTGGTTAGTGTTTGGCCCCAGGGGCCGCGTCTCCTCAGCCTTCCTCCCATCAGCCCTGCAGCCAGGCAGACTGTCAGCAGCACAATTAAGGGCTGTGCCATAATGAAAGGGGCATTAGCAGAAGCAATTTATTTCCCAGCGCAGTGCCGGAAGGTTTCTCTGGTGCCGATATTCCAACGTTGGCTTTGTGTGCCTTACTCTGCCATTATGGGAGCGATGAGGAGGATGCACCCTGCCTGAACAAATGGAGTAAAGGGGGGGGAGGGCGGCATTGAGGCAAAAGGCCATCATTCACATTCTTTAAAATCGCTTCTTATTTGAATTTTTTTTTTTTTTTTTGCATCAAACTGATGTTTCTTTAATTTTTTTCCTTCCTTCTGTGAATTTGCGTCACTCTGCATCCACATTGTGTTCGTGCTTTTGCCCCTTTTTTTTAAAATTCCTGTTGGCTTTTCCTGTTTGCTTGTTCTCGTCTCCCACCTTTGCCTCTTTCTCTACTCCCTCGTGCACCCCCACCCCCACCACCACCCCCACCTCCACCTCCACCACCAGCAGCACAACCCTCCTCCTATTCCTGTGTTCATTTTGTTCCTCTGAAGTTTATTGAATTAGCGCAGACAGCTGAAATGCAGAAGATAAGAGAGGCGCTCTCTCTGCTCCTCTCACAGAAATGGTATTGCACCGTGGATGAGTGAGCGGCGGGTTTGTGTGTGTGTGTGTGTGTGTGTGTGTGTGAGAGTGAGTCTATTGGAGGGGGGAGGGGAACTGATGCAGAGGTTATAGACAGAGGAAATGGGGTGCATTGTGTTTTGATGTTTCTCCTGAAAGAGCAATAAAGAGAGCGCGAGCTCAGAGGAGGAACAGAAGCTATTTTGTCTCCGGTTCAGCTGTGATTATCTTAATCTGTACGAGTCTTTTAGGACACAAACATGAAATTTCCTCCGACAGTCTTTGTTGTGAAGTTCGACAGTGAGGTGGTGAAGTGCAGAGGTCCATTTACAGCTGCTGTGACTTCAGTTCTGATCATTGCTGCTGTGTTTTGTATAGAAATATTCTTCTATCAGTTTAAAGTGACAAAGAAACTTTTTTTTACTGAACATCTGCATTATAATATTTATAAAACAGTGAAAATGTGCAAATTATTTGATCATTGATTCATCTGCCATGTCAGAAAAACTAACAAATAAAACTAAATCTTCAAATTCTCACATTTGAAAAGCTGGAACAAGAAATGTTTGGCCATTTTTCTTTCAAAAAATTGTGGATTCATGATCTTTGAATCAGCTTAATGATTCATTTGCACTTAAAGCAAAAAAATAATTAGTAGTAAAATTGTGATATTATGGCATAATTATGATTTCTAAGCAGTTATACCATCATGCAGTTTCCTTTATCTGAAAATACTATGGTTTTGTTTCCAAAATCCGTCCTGAAGTTGCTGTTTCATACAGAAAATCTTGTCAAATTCACAAGATTGAAGACACAAAGTTGCGAGCAAACAGAATTTCCAATATCCATGACCTGCAGTTCACATCCATTTAAGTGTTAACCTTTGAACAGCTGCAGAATACTGTGTGTAAAGAAGTTAGCACAAATCTCAGATGTGATTATAACAATGAAAATCTGTCCTTTATTGCACATAATCAGAAATGGATGATGTTATGTGGTGAATGTGCTTTGAGAAACCGCGAAGTTACACTGAATGAACTCTGTTAGTCTTAAAAAAAAAAATTAAAAAAAATCACTGGTTGAATTGAGCTTTGTGTTCCTGACGGCCTGTGAACCGGCGAGTGTGCAAGTGAGTCTTGATCCTCTTTGTCATGTATGGACAAGCAGCTTTAGTTGATTAGCAGTCTATTTTCACATTTCCCCTCTGACCCTGGAGGTTTTAGGTGGCTCTGTCCCCGCTGGCAGCCTTATTGATGAAAAATCATTAGCGGGACGACTCCATTAACAATGAATGAGCAGGAAGGAGAGAGAGGGAGGAGCTGGAGGCTAATCTCTCTGCAGCAGGTGGCGGCAGGTATAAAATGGACAGAGACCCGGACCGGACTTGAATGACACATTTCTGCCTTAGACGAGTGAGAAGTTCAGAGGTCACTGACCCCATTAACCCTACCAGGTTTAGTCTTAATATATATTATATGACATATGAAGGAGTTTTTATTGTTGTTATCTTAATGCTGAAGTATTCCTAAAACTTAAGGACAGTCCACGTGTCCTAGAAGATCTCAGCATGACAAAAGGGAGAGATCTTGGTCAAGTATTATCTGTGTTCAGAGAGATAAATAATTTTTTATTTGACTTTTGGGTGGATGTTTGGACCTGCATGCTCTTTATCTGGGCTGCCTCTTTCTGTGGCTTTGCTTCTTGTACGACTGCATGAACCTGCTAAACACTCTCTCTTGCTCTGTGGAGGCAAACCAATAAATTAGCACAATAAAATGATAAAAATTGACCAAAAATCAAACCACAGTGGACTCAGCAAACACTAAAGGATATGTTTAATTGAGCCAATTTTAGTTTTTATTCAAATTGTGCTCTGAGGGATTTGTTTTCACCAGACATGATGCCCAAGTATCAAGTGTGTCCTCCTTCAGAAGACCTTTCCTGGTTAAAAATGACCAGATAATGGAAATGCTTCTTAATGCTGCAGCATGAATGATATTTTAGACAACAGTGCTCTTCAAACTTTATGGCAATAATTCAGAATAGGTCATTTCTTTTCTTGACACAATATTGTCCCTGTGCACAAAGTCGGCTGGATAAAGAGGTGGTTTTTCCAGTTTGATTCAGAGAAACTAAACTGGCCCATCAGACACCTTTGGGAAGAACTGGAACGCAGAAACCGAGCCAGGACTTTTTTCAGCCAACGTAAGTGGCTGACTTCACTAATGCTGTCGAGGCTGAATGGGAGTTAATCCCTGCAGCAGGTTCAACATCTCTTAATAAAAAGTATGGAGGCCGGCGTAGAAACATGTTAATGACTCTGGAAAACACAGGTGTGATGTTCAGGTGTCTGTATTTACTCATCACAGTAAAAATACAAACCCTGAAGAACTGTTAAAATAAGTAAATGCATGATTTAGATGTTATAGTTTGCTTTTTTATGTCTCCAAAGTTGCCCTTAATCATCTAAAAATTACATTAAGTTTGCTTGAACTCAAAGCTTTCTTCTTAAATAAAAAAAAGCTTTTTAAAAACACTTTAAAAGGGCTGAGCTCAGCGCACAGGTCTAAAATTTTACAAGCTGTAAGTGGAAGTGCTGGGTGAGTGGATGTAGACGGTTGACAGAGGGCTGGTTATGCCCTCAGAGTGGAAAGGTACGGGTTATATAAGATAGCAGCTCTGCAATATGCTCCTTTAGGACAGGTCTTACTAATGCATTAGAGGTGTACATGGAGTTATCGGCGATAGTGATGGATAGCAGGGTTTAAATGTAACAAATACTATAATGTATGATAAGAGCTCTTTAGCCCGACAGTTTTTTGGCCGCCGCCGGTCTGTTTTTTGGACGACGTGAAGACTTGTGAGGTATTTTTTTTTAAGGAAGAAAAGAAGAAAAAAAAACAGAGGAAGTGTTGCAATCAATCACAACGATTATGTGGCTTCCTTAAAGAGCTCGGCGAGCCAGAGGGTGACATAGACGGCGACCTTCTTATCTGCTGCGAGTTAAGTGTCACATTTGAAGAAGCGGGCTCGGGCTAAACTTTGACCCCGTTTGCTTGTGTGTTTTTCCAAAAGGCCACGGAGCCAAGTGTGCTCAGTCAAACCGAATATCCTCCTACAGACATCAGAGAGCACTCCTCCTTCCCTCCTCCTGTCTCCTCCATGCTGATTTATCCTTCTCTCACTGCTATTCTCTTTTATATGACACATGTAACCAATAACCATAGATGGCATCGATCCAGTCGTCCTGGATTTAGTTAAGTTTCACATATTGGCTGACTTGTATAGTTTTTCTGACCTGCAAGTATTTTTAGGTCAAAGAACCACAAGATTTTCAGCCTAATTTTAGCATTCATAGTGGAAATGTGCTATCAGTGTGATTAATAGCAGCTACAGGGCTTCTCATCATAATACTGCATGTTATAAATGATATTTAAAGTGTTTTTTTTCTCCAGTTCACATAAAAGTCCCTGTTGGATTTGCACAGTTACATTTAAATCTGAGACTTTCTGTGATGTGAATAAACGAGAACCTCAGATATTAAAGCAGCAGAGAAATCTGGCACTTTTTTTTTTTAAAAGAAAAGCAGAACAAGCAAAGTGAAAAAAAGAACAAATTGGCTTAATTTTCACAGAAATAAACTGTTTTTTCTTCTCAAATGTGGAACATTTTCTGTCATCTGTGAATTTTATAATGAAGAACACAACAAGAGCATGGCAGAGAGACGAAAAGGAGACTGCTGGGTTTTGTTTTTTATTCAGCTACAGTTCCAATTTCGCTGCTGATTGATTCTGGTTCTTATCAATTACCAGTTTTGATTCAAATACGGTAAAAAGAGTCCTATAAGCAATGAACACAGTGGATCACAGGCATTTAGTTTAGACAACACAGGGCAGAATCTTTTACAACAGTCAAAGGCCTGAAGTAAATGATTTTAATTCATGTTAAATGTTAAATCAGTAGCTGAAAAACACTAATCATACAGAGTAAAGTATAAAAAATATAAGCTAATCGATCCTCAGTGGTGGAGATGCTAAGCTGTTAGCAAAAAACTCCTGCTAAGGAAATCAAAGTGGCTACTTATCTGCTAAAGTCCAGCTGTCTGTTTCGAGTTTTTGGCTGAACTCTGGTGCAGATGAGCACCGGCGGTGATGCCTCTTGAGGACAAAACGTAGCTTGATGGATAAGTTACAGGGCTGCTGACACAGATGGTAGCTTCCCACATATTTCCCTTGTTTTCTTTTATGAAATAAAGCCACATTTAAGGGTTTAATGTGGTTGATCTCTCATACTGTTGTCATATTAGCAATTCATGCTCCTATCTAAACAAACCAACACTGTGTTGCGTTGTGGTGTGATGTAGACAGGTCCTGACTTATCCTGCGGTTGCAGTAATTAAAGACTAACATGTTTAGGAGCCAGTGAACAAAACCAAAAGTTCTTCTGGTCTTTGGTTTGATTGGAAACAAATTTCAGTTCCCGGTAAAACTTGTAGGTGTTGGATCAAGAAACACAGAGCTTCATGATCAAAGTGAGAATAAACGTTGAATTCGAGAGGCGAAATAAAATAATCCTAAAAATGGAGACCGATAAACTGATTAACAGTCATGGTTGTGAGCGAAGACCTTAAAGCAAATTTTCAGTGTGATATTGCAATGAGGTTTCTGAGGGATCAGACGTTTCTTCATCCAGCAGATATTTCTGCAGCTACAGACCTCGGTTTTGTGTCAGCTCCAATGTCATGGCGGATTTGAGAGTGTGCTCTTGCCCTCCTCAATCGCATTAGCATTTCTCCTCTCCCCCAGTCTTTTCCCTCCGCTGTCTTCCCTCTGATGTCACGCCGAAGCTCAGACATGTTAACACGAGCCTTCATGCTAACACAGCTCAGTCCTTCGCTGGAGAATATTCCTTTACCTGCTGCAAGACGACTTTTTTTTTTTTCATTTTCAGTGTCTCCGTTTACAATAGATCAGAGGCTCTCTGCTGCACTGCTGAACTCCTGAACTCCTGTATACATTACTAATGAACCTCTGGATTGTTATACAGTCATATGTTGACAGGAAAGACAGGGGCCCTCTCTCTCTTTTTTTTTTTTTTTATTTTGTGTGTGTGTGTGTGTGAGTGTGTGTGAGAGAGAGAGAGACCTATGCAGCACTATCATGAAGGTTTCTTGGCCCGGGCCTGCTCTAATTGATAGGGGCTGCTGGTATTTACTTACATTCTCAGGGTGGATTAAATCTCAAAGGAAAGGGGAGGAGATGGAGGTTGTTTTTTTTTTTTCAACAGGCTTTGTTTTAATATGCATGCTTGTGTGTGTGTGTGTGTGTGTAATTGTGTGCATACTGTATACAGTATATACACTATGTGTGTGTGTTTGCTTGGTGTTTTGTCATCCCATGTGGTTCTGCATTCGCCCTTCGTCCATGACGAGAAATGTCCAATCCTGTAAAGATGCATGACGTCCAGGCACCACAGAGCACCGTATCTAATCACCACATACACTGCAATGTGTGTGTGTGTGTGTGTGTGTGTGTATAGGAGCACAGAGATTTATTCATCGCACACAGTCAATGGTAAATATCATTATTCCTGTAGCTAGTTTTTTCATTTTGTCCAGGCTGTTTAACATGGAGGCCTGTTCGCTGTAGTATGGTGTCCGAGAGCAAAGCTGAGATGTTTCAGCTGAAGCTGTGAAAGAGCATTAAAGGAGGAACTGGAGCACAAACCACTAAGTACTGACTGACTGCAGGCTACAGACGAGAAAACACAAGCCACAGGCAACAGACTGGAGTTTATGTTCTGCATTTAGAGGCTGAAGGCTGCGGACACAAAGCCTCACAGAGTTCATTCTGTTTGTATCCTTGCTCGATTCATTACAGGCTCATCAATGAGAGAAAAACATTCACACCTGGTTGTTTTTTTCGCTGTAAAAGTTTCCATTCTGATTTTTTTAAAAATTAGTAAATGGAAAATTTACTATGAATTACGATCTACAGATTAATGACAGAAATGGAAAAAAAAACTTGAATGAATTAATGGAGAAACTTAACAATCCAAACACGTCTTTACAACTCAGAGCTGAATAGTTTGATGAAGATGATATGAGTCATTTGCTGTGGCCTTCAGTCACCATATATCAGCCCAGTAGAACAGCTCTGGGTGTTTTTAGAGCAACGGGGTTGATGGTGCTCTCCAAATTCATCCCCAAAACACCAGTTAAGAGAATATCTCATCTGGTTTCTATAGTAAGACTAGTATTCAACCCTCCATGAGACTTTCAAGGAGCAGTGAAGCTGTTTTGGAGGCTTTTTCTAAAACACAAAGACCTCTAATGTTGTATTCAAACCATTTGTTTATAGTAACTGAAGATTTTATCCAAATAATCGCCCACCATCACTGCAGACTTTTGACCACAGACAGTGACTGCAGATGGTGGCTGGACTGCAGACTGCATACAGTGACTACACACTACAGATGGTGACCAGGTTGTCCGCAGTCGTCCTCCTGCTAACAAGACCTTGCAGATGACGGTTCAACTCGGAAACAGAACAACAACAGATTCCAGTCTGTTTTGTGAAGCTTTTCCACGTCTAATATTCTGCTCAACGTGCCCTAGAAATGGGAAAACAGGAAAATTGCTTCTCAAATGAGAACTCCTCAAATGCAATGTTGCCCCCCCACCCACCAACCAACCAACCAACCCACCAACCCACCCACCACCACCCAAAGAAGATTTTCTTTTGTGCAGAGGTGCCTATTTTCTCCAACTCTGTTAATGACGCCTTCTTCAGCCTGAAACCTTTTGATTTCATCTTCTTCTGTGGTTGTTTTTTTATGCCGTGTTTGTGCACACATGCAAGTTAACTCTGTGTGTGTGTGAGTGTGTGTGTGAGTGTGTGTGTGCTTGTCAGGTTGGAGATTGCAGCGTTGATTATGTGTCTGATGTTGTCGACAGAGTGACATCCCTTCTAATGAAATAATGGTCTAGTGGCAGAGTGCTGGAAGATTGCACATTGTAGACTTCAATTATAGACAAGATGATTTTTTTTTTCCCCCCTTTTTCCTTTCAGACAGAATAAAGTACAGGTTTTTCTTCCTTTTTAAAAAGACGTGCTTGCATCGAACAAAACGACCGAAGAAAAGGCTTTTTCCAGCTAGACTTGGGCCTAAGTGTTTTTTCTTTAGATAATGGATAGAGAGGACATGGCATGCCTTAATTCACCGTCTCTTTAGCCAATCTGATGCCACTAAACAGCCATTGCCCTCCTTGTGCACAAATCAGCCAGAGTGCTGGTTGTTTTCCAGCCCGAGTGACACATTTTTCACTGTTGCAATGCCTCCTCTTTTCTTTGAGATGCGTTTTGCCGTGCTGCGTGTGTTATTCTGTGGACCATGTAATTTATTTTTGCACAACAAATGATCTTTTTTAAGGTTGCAGGCTTCAGCTGTGCCCCTTCTGCTATCTCGTATGAAATTAGCATACATTTCCTAAAAATACGCTTGTGGGTCAAGTGCACCTTTTAAAAAAAAAAAAAAATTAAAAAAAGGAAATAGGGTAAATTCCTTGAATTGCAGTTCTTTTTTTTTTTTACAGAGAATCATTTTTTTGTTAAAAAAAATTCTAAAAATGACTGAATAAAACCAAGGATAAACATCTCATGATTAACTGGAAAATTAAATTCCTTCGGTTCAATTTGGTCTTTTTTTATAAGTGATAACATGGAATCAGACATACTTGACTAATGACCTTGTCATGTTACGGGTAAGATAACATTTCTTTAGACTTATTCAACGTTTTTTAGACTGATAATGTGAAGCTGTTAGAAGGGATTATAAAAAAAAAAAAGTCACAGTTTAGATGCGAAATAAATTTTTTTAAAAGACGGTGAAATGTCTGCAAACAAGCCACAAGGGCTGAAAATGTCCCTGACACATCTCGAAATCCTCTCAAGTTCTGGATAAAATACCTACAAATTGAAATATCACAGTGATGCACTTTTATAATTAAAAGAATTCGTACACATTTGATCTTCATGGTTTGTCGTGTTCTTTATCTTTGCTTTATAAATGCAGATTTATGGAAATTAAGTTTTCTGTTTTTGGGAGATTTTGTTTAAACTGTACAAAAAAATCTTCCTTTAAGAGAAGAAAACAAATTCTGCAAAAGAAAGAAGAGAAACCACCTGCACCATCATCTCACACACACACACACACACACACACACACACAAACACACGGTCTAATCTCAGGCTGTACAACAAACTGAACTGAGATCAGTGAAGCAAATTCACTGACGTTTTAAACCTGGAACCAGCTATGCATCATTTACTGATAATACGCTTCTCTCTCTTTATTTTGTTGTTTTGTAACCTTTATTAAAAGTCAGACGGGCAGCGTCAGGGTGAGACAGATAAGCAACAAAGCTCCTCGTCTAGACGCCAACAGGCCAGTGTTGTGTAATGTGATGTGCCTCTTAACCACAAGGCTCCCAGGATGCACCATTTTAAAGTTTAATCAGTAAATTGTCAAAAAAAACCCCCACAAAATTACATTGCAAATATCTATAACAGGTTTGATGTCTGAGTGGAAGTTCGACCAATCAGCACGCAGTTCAGGAGAAACCTCAACTTGTCTCTTATAGACTGAAAATAGTCAAAATACTTACTGTCTCATTAAAAGCTCTTTGTCTCTGTCTTTGCAGGGTGGACCCCATTCCTTATGACACTCCCAAGCCGGCAGGACACACCAGGTTTGTGTGTGTGTCGGACACACACTCGCGCACAGACGGCATCCAGATGCCCTATGGCGACGTGCTGCTGCACATGGGTGACTTCACCGAGCTGGGCCTGCCCTCCGAGGTTAAGAAGTTCAACGACTGGCTAGGTACTAAAGCTGCTTAAGACACACACACACACACACACACACACACTGGGCCGCACGCCGCCGGACGTGTGCGTGCGTGAGCGAGGGAGAGAAGGGGGGAGGGGGGGGCAAAGGCACGAGACATGTTGCATTCACACAGCCAGTAACTAGATCACAGAATGACCCCTCCCTCCCCTGTTGACCCCACAACTGCTGTGCTAAAGTGTCCAGTTTAACCCTTCTGACCTAACACCCTGGCTCAGTTAACCTTTGACCTCTCCCTCTGGCCCCATGCTGTGGGTGGGAGTACCAAGCTGTGTGTGGGTGTGTGTGTGTGTGTGTGTGTGTGTGTGTGTGTGTGTGTGTGTGTGTTTCATCTCTAGACCCTCTGGGTGAAAGCTGAAGTGACTGAAGCATTTTTATCCCTCTAATGTAGTCATGTT
>JAPZDV010000001.1:23185707-23204635 GCA_029814665.1 Acanthurus lineatus
TCCCTCTAATGTAGTCATGTTACACACACACACTCACTCACACACTCACACACACGTTGTTTGACATTCCCACTCACCAAATGCATAAATCAATACGTGCCACCCACCGAACTCGCCTGCAACTAACTCGCCTGAAATTTAAGTTCTTTGGACTGAGACTAAACTGTAAATAATTGCCACAATTCGAGTCAAAAGTGTAAAAGAAAACTGTTGATTCTTTAAATTTTCTGACCTACTTTCATCGTTCAGCTTTACTAAAATGTAAACCTCTGGAGTTTAAAGTGTTGCTTTCTCTCAAAATCTATGTTTTTAGTATCAAACACTTGCCCCCCCCCCTGTAGAGTTGAAAGGTGGCTGTCAAAGTTTGTCTCTGTGGCTGCAGTCAGTCGGGATTCAAAAAAAAAATGCAGACATTTATAGAAACTTTTCTCTTCAAGAAGGATCTTGACTCTCCATCATTGTGCTCAGAAAGTCCAAACATCATATTTTTAACAGAAACACTCGAAGCTGTTTTCACACGGATGCAGATAAATGTGGAAATGCAATTTATATGACGAGCGTGATCCCATTCACTGCAGTCATCCTGGGATTGTTTTTAAGTCCAAATTTAAATAGTTAAAAATCTTTTTTTCTTGATTTGTTACAACTACAACCTTTATTTTTTAAATTTATCCTCCCTGCAGGATGTTTTCAGAAAATCATTAATGCCAAATGTTAAATTACGTGACCCTGATGAGTTTTCTCAATGATGGACAAACAGGAAAAGAAATGCAGGAAATAAATGAGATTTAAAAGACTGAAAGTAAAATTTCTCTTACTTTAGTTTTACAAGCAAACTCACAACGTTGAGTTCTGTTGTATCATGTAATTCTAATTATGTTAGTATAATTTTAGTGTGATTAAAAAAATAGATTTTGATTTATGACATAATGAACTCATACTGTTGCAGAAAGTTGCAGAAAAGCAGTTTTTAGTGATTATTTGAAAGCAAAAGGTTATTTTTATGCTGACATATAAAGCTATAACACTTAATTTTTGCTATTTTGTGTTACTGGAATGATTATTGTTTTCAGTATTTTGTCGTATCTTAAATATAATTATCCTGAAATATCAAAATGTTATTTTAGGGTCACGTGACTCACCCCCAGCCTCACAGCTGCTCCGCTCTGACACTGGTTTGATGTGTGTTACTTGCAATAATTCATGAGACTCGTCATTTTCTTCGCGTGCTGCAGGTTTGAACGCCGTTCACCTTTTAAAGTCTTGTGACTGTGTCGTATTGTTGGTCAGTCACAGTTGTGAACCCACTTTGCCAGGCCGACTCTTTAAAGTGCTGCCAGGTGCTGTGCCCTAATTCTGCTGAAGCACACACACACACACACACACACACACACTTCCAAAGGCTGAACACTCGCACACACACATGCAAGCATGTACCATTTCATTGCCCCTCCGTTTTCTGCTGCGTCACGGCCAGCGCAGCACCTGGCACCACTCGGAGGATACGCTGCTCAGCTTTTCTATCAAACTCCTCCATCCATCATCACAGACAGCTACGTCAGGTGTGTGTGTGTGCGTGCATCTGTGTGTGTGTGTGTGTGTATTTCAAACCAGGGTAAAAAAAAAAACAGTGATAAAAACCATAATGGGGAAATGATGTGGAGCAAAGTGGAAAATGTCTCAGTTTAGTTGGGATCCTCTCGCTTGTTGAAGGTTGTGAGTGTGGAGCTGAACACCAGGCTGTCAAACCCTCAGGGTTTGGGGGGGGGTTAGAAAATTAAAACTAAAATATTACAACCACTTGTTGAAAAATGTGAAGGAAAAAAGGAGATTTTATATATTAAAAAATGTTGAAATTAAAGCTGTAAATTCACCCAAAAAGTCAGAACATTATGTGGTCGTAGAGGTTTTAATGGACCTGTTATATTACAGATGTTGGTAAAATTCAAAGACAGACATCACTGCACAGACTTCTTCTACCCATTAACATTATTCTCAGACATGTTTCTTCCGTCTGAAAGTGAGTATTTGTTTCCGATTGCAAAGTTTAGATGCTTTTAAGTCTGTGAAAACATGTTCTTTTAGTCCGTGTCTTTTGTTTCTGCTGTTTGGAGGACAGACGGCTCTCAGCAGTCTGCAGGCTGATAAAATGGAGCACATTTATGTTGTGGCTTTTACTGTGTAGGTGTGAGCTCTTCATACAGAGTGGCCTCTAATAAAGGAAACCCGAATGCGTGTGTGAAAGGTTCAGTATTCCTTCCAAGGCCAGTTTTTGTCTTTGTGGACGAAGCAGAGAGAATCTAAGAAAGGATGAGAAAGAGTAAGACATGGAGGGAGGTCGAGAATCAACAAAGTGGTGAAAGTCACACGGAAAAATGACATTTTGACGGCATGTTAGTTCAATAATTGCATGTTTTAATGGTTGAAATATGAGGTTTAGGAAGCAGACGTGTAGGGAGACAACTCTGACATCTCAAGAAAGAAAGAAAGAAATAAACAAAAATATGTTTTTTTTATACTCGTCAGTTAATTATACACATTTTGGAAGTTGTGAAGCTCCATATTTTCTGTCATGATCAGTAGTTTTGTTTCCTTTTTGTAACTTTCACTCAGATTTAATGTGAAGTTTTAATAAATCTTGAATGTTTCAAACAAGGAGATACAGAGGAGTAGCTGTTATGATTGCACTGTGACCCGAATGAAACTCTGGAGGAGGATTAATAAACGAGAACAAGCTCCACATTTCTGAGAATCAGGGTTTTTTTTTTTTTAAAGGAAATACTTTTATCTTTATTGTGCATTTCCTGAAAACAAGGCAGTAAGATAAAACAGTGGAATTGAGTCTTAACTGGGTTAGATGCGGTCGTTACTGTAGATTTAAAGCTTCTGCAAACACAGAGATGTCTGTGCTCCTCTGCTGCGCCTCCTCCTTCTCGGCCTCCTTCGCCTGCTCCTCTCAGACTCAGGAGGAAGCAGCAGTTTGTGCAGGACATCAACCAATGTTTGGCCTGCTGAGGGAAATTATTGGAGATTGATGCAGAGGAACGAGCTCCTCCTGCCCCAGCTCTGATGTGCTGCTTTGAGCTGCTCCCAGAGGCCTCGGCAGCTTCCTCTTTGTGTCCATGTTTGTGGAGGATACAGAGTTAAAGATATGTGTTTAACAGAGAACTGTCAGGTGAAAAGATTTGTCCGCTACCTGTTTTTTAACCAATCGAAGGTGGGTGGAGAAAGCAGAAGCACAATATTTATTAGTACTAATAAATTATTGTGTGATAATGGAAAAACCTGTGACTTAAACTCGATTTTATGTGATAAATAGAAACAAAAATAAGCCAGATGCTTTTATTGACTCAAAAAGACAGAAGGTGGTGGGATGCACCTTTTTAAAATTAGTTTCGAGTCCAACAACAAAAACACAGAGAAGAAGGCGGAGAAGAAAGATTAAGAAAAAGTAGATAAAGAAGTAGAAGAAGAACAAGTGCAACATGCTGTTGTCTCATAATGTCAAATGGTTACAGAGCTGAATGTCGTCGATTATGTGGACGCATATTATGGTTTTGGAGGAAGACACATTATTGTAATTTCCAAAACATGTTCTGCACAGGTTGCCAGATGAGGGAAAAATAAGTTATGCCTGTTATATTTTGTTTGGTCAGAGCTTTGGGATCTAAATCAGCCATCTTTACTCTCTATATTTTAGCTTTTCTTATCCTCAGGTTTGCATTACCAAAAGGTTATGAAGTTATTTCTTTAAAAATGCAAAAATATGCAGTTATCTGTTATATTATCGACATGATCCATTAGAGGCAGCTAAGTATTGGTTATCTGTATCAGCTGGAAAAAAAAAAATCCATATTATGTATTCTATAGCATTTGCAATCGCAGTAGCAGTAAGCTGTGCTTTTTGTTGCTGAGCAGATAACACACAGCGAGCGTATCAGGATTTATTTCCCATAAACAGCCGCCTGCTTTGACAGGAAACAGCCAGAACAGTAAAGCAGGTTGTAACACCAGAAGAGAAACCCGAAAGAAGCTAAAAAAATGCTCAGAACTGAGACAAAAAGGCTTAATTTTACAAAATTAGTGCATAATTGCAGCTTCTGGAAGATGTGTTGATTTGGAACTTTGATCATTTTTCATTTTTCAAAGATTAATTTTAGGAGAAGAGAGATGAGAGAGAATTTATTCTTTTCAGATATAAACCTCTTTAATTAAAGGGATGGAGTGTTGACTTTTTATTAAACTCATATTTACACTTTTTTGAAAGAGTGTATTTTTATTATTACCCTCTGAAAACACTGTGTGCAGTCGCATTTGTCTTCTTACATCTCACACAAATGTAAATTTAGCTTCTTGAGAGGCATGACAAAACATTTCTCTGCACACATTGTTCCGGTTCCTCACAGAGATTTTTGTTTTGATTTTCTTTCTGTCTTTCATGCCGCCTGTTTGTGGGAGAGGAATATAAAATAAATCTAGGTGTATCACTCCACCAGCCCTCTATAAGATGTATCTCGGTGGCAATAAAAAGCAGGAGAAATTCCCAGTAGAGTAATGGAGATGAAGTTGTTTGATGGTAATTATGTTTTTTTCCCCATCTTATTCCTGCCTGGTGGTGGAGAGGATGATTCACTTTGGGAAAGAGGTGTGTGTGTGTGTGAGGTGTGTGTGTGTATAAATGGATGTGTGATCCAGTTAGAGTGCTAGGGGACTCGGAGACGGAGCTCTGATATAAGGTTAGACTGGAATTTATGATCCTGAGACGCGACAAGAGCTAATTTAGAGTAGCGGGCATGAAACCCATAGATGGGGAACCATGATTCTTTCATTTTCAGCATTAGAGAACACACACACACACACACACACACACACACACACACACACACACATACACACATAAACTTTGGAGGGATGTGAGGGAATTTATTTATCTTCAGCGAGCCTGCATACCCTGACTCAATTTGTATTCCGTTCAGTTCCTATTAGTTTTTGTTTCCGATTTCTGAATTTCAACGCTGCAGAATTGAGCAGCGAGCTCAAATCTTTTCTTTCATTCGATGTCAAAAGTGAGTCAAAGCATTTTTTTATTACGACAAATAAGTTTTATTGGATCCTTTCAACCATTTCGAGAATTTATTCATTTTGTTCTCTCGGCATGCATCATGACTGTCTGCTATTACCGGCCAGAACAATACGGAGCAGAGAAACAAAAAAAAAAGGGCAGTCAGATGATGTTGGTGAGCTGAATACCTTCTTTTCAGTCAAAGTCCATGTTGTTAGATGGATGTAAGCTTCTCATTTGAATCCTGTGCAATAATCCCGCTGTTTATGAAAAGGATTTCACATTTGCCCAGCTCTTTTGTACAGTTTTGTCTTTCATTTCGACAAAAAAAAACATTTATGGAAGGATATGTTGTGGCCTTGAAGAATGGCTTTATTCATGACTTATTTTATCATAATAAATGCAGATAGTTTGCATTGCAAGTTTATTCGTTTTTTAATTATGAGCTGCTGAAGTCATGCAGGAAACCCAACACTGCACTTTCATCCACATAAAGAGATATCTGACAGCGGTGCGTTTAGGGTTTCCTTAATCTGTAGGAAGTGGAGATTTCTGACTGTGATAAAACCAACATGAGTGCTTTCAGTCTGTAAACCTGCTTCCAGTTCATTAAACAACAAAATCACTTGTAAAATATTTCAGCAGAACAACTCAGTTGGGCTCTAAAAATATTGAAAATCTGAACGTTATATGACATTACTTCAGAGAAACACTATTGTAGTATGTTAAGGAATCATATTTGCCAATCAGTACTAATTATTTATGTATTATTCAGTCACCACTTATCTTAATACAAGCCTTAAATGCTGTTGGCTGCTTTTAAACTTTTGAAAATTTTGCTCAATTTCTGCTCAAACTGTCCTGCCAGAACAAATCAGCACAAACAAAACATGACAAAACCGCACAGCTTTATGTATAAGAGCTGAAACAACTAATGGATTCACTGACTAACAGGAAATTAACATTAACATTTTTTATTAGCAATTTTTCTATTAAAAATCACAAACATTTCTCAATCCACTTGTGTGAAATTAATGCAGCTTTTTGTTTTATTTAAAAATGAATGAAGAATCTTTAGGTTTTGGTCTGTTGTTCAGTGTGATAGCAGCACTTCAGGCTAAATGTGGCATTTTTCACTGTTTTCTCCGACATTTGATAGACTAAACGACTAATTGAGTAAATAATCAGTAAGTTAAGCAGCAGTGCCCCATTAAAAATCATATATCCAGGGTTTTGTCATATATGCAGCACCCTCACCACCCCTTTCGTCCCATTGCAAAGGTTCAGCTAGCTCTGAACATAAATTAGCCTGCAGAGAACCTACAGAGCAACCTAAAAAGGACAGCAAGAAAGAAAGACTGGGACAAAATCAAGAGGAAGCCTTAAAAAAACAGAATCCAGTTGAGAAAAAAAAGAAATATAGAGAGAGAATAGAAGGGTGATGAAGGCCAGACCCTTTTCGTTGAGCGCTCAATCGGCTGGAATAAAATAGTAAGTCAGTTTCTTGATGGCGAAGGGGAACCGGGACAAATCACCCCGACAGAGGAGAGCGAAAAGGGCACGGCAGAAGTTGAAAGATGAGAGGATGAGAATTGTAATAGATGTTCTCCTCTATTTAGTTCAGGTTCATGCTTTTCCCAGCCGCCCGGCGTCTGCAGAGATGGACGGTGGTCTGCTGGGGTCAAACAGAGCCGTCAGCTGTGGTTGTAACCTCTCTGACTGTCTCAATTGAGGGTATTTTTCCCCTCCACTTATCTGACTTTCCTTTCCTGTCCTGATCTGAGCTCAGGGTTGGGTTTACAGAGAGCTGCTGAGGGAGCGTTTGCTCCTTGTACAAAGTATCCTGCTGTTTCTGTAGAAATACACTGACCAGGTGAAAAGTACAAGCTCTCTGTGATTTTATAAAACACTGTTCTGCCTTAAAGGAGAGCATAGCTGTATAGCGATATACAGACAAAAATATGCTGTTTGAAAAATTTGTTCAGTGTGGAGGTGTGTGTACTGATGGATTTGCTGGAACACATGCAGTAAAATTTGCACAAAAATAGCTTAAAAATAATTTTATCTATAGCTAAAACATTTGTGTGTGCCACTTTTCTGCAAAAGCTCGAGTTTTTCAGAAACGCTGAATCACTTCTGAGGAAACAGCTGATCTAAAGCTTTAATTCTTTGGTGATTAAAAGAACAAAATGACACTTTTCTTAGCATGAATAGACTCAATTAATTTCACATTGCAATAATAATATAAATGCAATACATTGGGCTGACATATTATAACCTTTGGACAAGATCTGTGTGAAACTGTTTGATAATTTATGAATCAGTCCTTTTCATTAGCTCGTTAGCATGGCTCTGAGATGTAACAACACTTTTAAAGACTGTGTGAAAGCATTTCTGACCTAAAGGAAGCAGGTGCAAAAGTAAAAACACTGCAAAATGTTTGATGTCTCTGATCAATGCAGTTTTAATATTGCAGTTCCAGAAAATATGTTTTAGTTTCTGTAAAAACTTTGTGTTTTTATTGCTTTTTTAATGTTTTCAGCAGCTGAAAAACATGAAAAAGTGAAATTTAGGGGATATTGTTGATGTTTGTAAATGTCCTGCTCAGATATCGCACTACTTAGCATGCTTGTAGGCCACATTTATACCATTTAACCACAGAATCTTCATCTCTGTGCATGAAACTTCAGCTCATCACCTTCTTCCTGCCTCCTCTCGTCTCTTCCAGGCGGCCTCCCATACGAGTTCAAAGTGGTGATCGCCGGAAACCACGAGCTGACCTTCGATAAGGACTTTATGGCCGAGCTGGTCAAGCAGGATTACTACCGATTCCCTTCAGTCTCCAAACTCAAACCCGAGGACTTTGACAATGTCCAGTCGCTCCTCACAAACTGTGTGTACCTGCAGGACTCGGACGTCACCATAAAGGGATTCCGGATATACGGGGCGCCGTGGTAAGAGCACCAGCCATTTTCCTTCTTTTATCCACCATCCCGAACCACTTTCATCACTCCCTTTCTGTCATAACCACTGAGTCGCATCTCCGTCTCGTTGTTTTGTGGATCCCTGACGTGAAGGTGTGCATTGCTCCCCCCTCTCTGTACAGTGTCTGGCTGTTCTCCAGCTCCCCTCCTGGCATTAACTCTGTACTCTCTCAGCGAGGGGCCTCTGCTCCATGCAGGGTGCTATTCCCAGCTCGCACATTCCTTTATGAGCCCAGGACCTTCGCCTGCTCCCCAGGCTTACGTTACACCTGTGTTTTGACACGGGGTTAAGTGATACGCGTGTTACCGGGACACTCCGTCAATGGGCTCTCAGGTGTGGAAATAAAGCAGGGACGGAGGGCGTGTTTGGTCGAGGGATGGTGTAAGCAGCATGTATTCGACAAACAAAAGCAGGTGGGGGTGTTGTTGAAGCGAGAACTGTTTGTGCGCGGAAACTGTTTGTGCTCATGATGCAAGAAAACTCTGCTCGGATCACTGCTGCTTTTTGTGGATGTATAGTTTTTCATGCAGTTAAAGCTGGAGACTGAAATTTAACACATGGTGTCGGAAATGGGTCACAGAGTTCGTGAACTGCTGGAATTTGAAATTGATTTCAGGGGTGAACTGTTGTTTCTGTTTTTTGTAGCTGTTTAAAAAAAAAAAAACTGTTTGATTAAAGGTGTTTTTCAGGGATGTGATTATTTGTTCGCTTCATAAGCAAAACCAATCTGCTGGGGGTTTTTTTGTACCTTTATTACACAAAATTGGTTTTCATTTTTATTTTGCGAAAATGGAAAAAATGCAGATGCATTTGGGTTTATGTTTTACAACTTCCTATTTTACTTAATAGGGTTTTTTTATGGATGGCAATTAAATTAAATACTAATCATGTTACCAGCCATGTTCCTGCCCAAATGGCTGAAACATCGTCACTGCAGCTGTTTGTATTACAGTAGAAAGAGCTGAGGCTTTTACTTTCATCTACAGACTTTCAGGTTAATGATTAAATCTTTAAAAATGTCAAAAAATACAGAAATGATGACCAAGAATTTTAAAAAAAGTAAAACCTGAGGCAGAGAAATAATCAAACTAAACATATTATCACATTTCTTCTGAATAAATAACCAAAATTATTAATCAGTGACCAAATTTAGAATGAACAAGTTACTCTTTGATTGACGAACTAGCCAAGTATTTAACATAATAATTTCAGAAATAGTTTTTATAATAGTTCTATAGTTTGAAAATACATTCATTTTCATTTTTCTGCAACGATCCTTCATTCTCATCTCTGTGAATTAGTCTTTGCTTCATTCAGCGTAGTGGAGCTGCTGTCCTCCTTCATTACGTGATCAGTCTCGGAGTGTGACCTCAGCTCGCCTGCACTGCAGCTGTGTGTGTGTGTGTGTGTGTGTGTGTGTGTGTGTGTGTGTGTGTGTTTCATTGTGGACGTTCGAGGCTGAAACTTCATCCGTCCTGCCGTGACTCCCTCTGCTCCCTCTGCTCCCTCTGCAGAGAGGTTCTCACAAGTCAGCTCCAAACCCTAAAATAACTATTTAGGTCACACCTTCATCCTTTAGCGGCTATAATTAGCAAGTTTGCAGCCTGGCTTCAAAAGTGGCGGAGGACGGTGGTGGCGGGGTGGGGTGGGGGGGCAGATCCCAGCATTCCTCAGACTTCACAGCAGCAGGAAGAAGAGATTACGCTCTGTTTTCCTTCCATCCTTCCTCTTTTCCATCCTTCTGTTTGAAAAAGGAAGGATGCTGCCCCCCCCTCCTCTCCCTGGTGGGTGTTTAGTGTGAGGGCTGGTAAGTGTCTGTTGTGACAGCTGGGGGTCTCGTGAGAGGCCGAGTGGACAGCTTGGCGCTTCCCGCCATCCCCTGCCGACCCCCCCCTCCTCCTCAGCTTCCTCACCTCCTTCACACCCATATGCCACCGTGGCCAGAGGTCTGGCCTGCTTGTCCAGTGTGAGGTCTCACTTAGCCCTGCAGTGACCCCTCACTTCATCAACAGCTCACCAGCTCGCCCCCCGCCACCGCCGCCACCACCACCGCCTGGGTGGCCAAGCACCTCTGAGTCCTCAGCGGTCCGCTGCTGCAGTCCAGGACGCGACTGCATCACTCAGGAAATGATGCATGTAACAACCACCTGATAAACGCTGCAGTGCTCTGCTGCAGCCGCTTTACAACCACGATGAATTAACATGCTAACTGGTTTTTCAGCCTGCTGACCAGTTCAGCATCCACACATCTGTTTGTCAGTGGTGGAAAAAAAAGTATTAACATCTGTATTTACACATAAGTAATGAAGAAGTTCTTCCTCTGAAGAACAAAACCAGATGCTAAGTATTAGTCCTCTGCATCAGAGATCAACAATAAGGACTTGTTTGGTCTTAATATCCAGCAAAACTGTGGTAAAATATTTAAACACAGGGTTTTTTTCGGAGCTGATGATGGAATTAGCAAAGGTGTGAGCCATCTTACCTCCCTCTCATCTCTGTGGAGGGTTGTAATGATCAGGCTTTTGTGTAAACATTATAATTATCCTGGAAACAGGAGCTTAGTCGTGCGGTGTCAGAGGATGTGGGCGTAACTTCAGCTATATGTTGTGCAGTTTGCTGCAAGTTTGAGAGCAAGGTGCAAGAAACAAGGGTTGTGTTTTTAAAAGTCCAAACAAAAAGCAGGTTGATGGCGTCTCACACACAGTTTTTCTAACAAATGAAAACAGTTTGCAAAGAGGGAAGTAAAAAATTGACATTAGGAAAGTTTTCAACCTCAAATGCCACACGTTTTAAAACCTCGTGAACATTTTGAAACACGTAAAGTTCCCCCGTCCAGCTCAAACTGAAAAATGTCAGCGACGGGAAAACAAAATGTCATTTAAAGGCTGTTTCTTTTTTTTTTTTTCCTTTTTCATTTCATCAAGAAAGCAGCTCTGCTTGTTTCTGTTCTCAAAGACTGTTTCTTAAACAAAGGAATAACTATTTTTTTAATCCAATCAGGGACTCTGCATGTAACATGGAAGTGCAAATTGTATTTACTTTTAAAGAAAACAAGATATTAGCAGCACAGTGGAAAACACAACTTTAATATTCTCCTTACAGCTTCTCAGTTTTGTTTCGGGAAATTCACTAAAATAATTGTTTGTGTCAAATTTCTGCTTTAAGAGGAAGCAGGACTAAAGTTTTCTCTAGGAAATCATGGAGAGGCAGGAAGTTACTGCAGTTTATACACAATAATGGGACATAATGTCTCTGCAGGTTTTAATCTGCACAAGATGAGAAGAAACATGCAGCTCTGATCGACTAGTTTGAAACCTCACATCCTTCTTTCCATCGCTGCTCCCACCATCGCCTTTTTTTTTATCAATCCATCATTTAAATGTCTGTTTTAAAGGCTTTATGGATAAAAATGACATTCTGCCGCGGCGATTTTTCAAACGTAATCCATTACATAATTATATGCAGCAGGTTGTCAGTCCAGCATGTGGCCGTTTACAGCGAAAAAGATTTGGATATACCACTGGGAACACTTCATCAGGACAAAGTGTCTCAGCTGAAAGTATTCTGGACACATCAGTATCTGCTGTCTTTAGACCTGAAGGAGCACGAGCAAACCAAAGATGATTTCACATCTTATCTGTGAAGATCTGCTCTTTCACATGCTGAAACTTTCAACTTCTTATCTTCAAAAACTGAAGAAGTGAAGCCTGAACTGAACCCGCCTCCACAGGGTTCGAGGTGGATTTGGATTTGAGGTTCGATCCCTCTCTCACATGCAGCGTTTTGGTTTCTTAAAAACATGTGTGCATTGAAATTTTGCCAACAACTTGCCTCGCTTAACTAATCTCACCAGAGTCTGATAAACCAGTTATCTATAAAAAGACACTTCAGCGTTGCTCCTGATGTTAGAAATCCTGGAGCTGTGGGTTTACGGCCACAGAAAAAATAATTCAGAGGTGAGATTTATTTAAAATCAGAAAATTTAAGGATAGTAATTATAGAAGGAAGTGATTTTTTTTGAGTTAGATGGCTCAAATAGGTTTAGAGTCTTGAATTGCAGTTTCTCTTATCGTCATAATCAGGGATGGAAACAAAACTTCATACAGGAAAACATCATTTTACCTTCTCTTACAACATTTATATGATAATCTTGTACCAAATATTAATATGATAATCATCCTTAAAGCTTACAGCATACAGGAACTCTGAACTGATTCCTCCGTTACTCCGACTTGGACGACTTCATGACATTTTCATTACTTTTTGTGCTTTCTAACACTTCAGCCTGACTATTTAAAATATAATAGCCGATGTAGACAAACATGGATGAGTAACATTCAGTGCTGTAAAGACGTGTTATTTCTTTTTTGTGATTCTGTTGTTTGGATTTTGTTCTAATTTCTGGAACAAAAACAGTCGACTCTCATTCAAATATACTTCAGCTACTGAAAAATGAAAGTAAACTTAGTGAATAAGTGAGAAAAACATCCTTGAGCTTTCATGACCAGAGTAAACAGGTGATATGAATGATTAATGAACAAGGTACATTAAATGTTGTGGGGCTGCAACTTAAGTTTTTTTTATTATCATGCTGATTATTTTTTTCTATTAATCATCTTTTTTATCAAAAACTCCCACTTTTACTCGGAGTCAAAGGTGACGTTTATGGTTGTTTGTTTTGTTTGAGTCAAAATTTTTGAAACTAAAAGAGATTCAGTTTAAAAAATATATATAAAATACAGAAAAACAGCAAATCCTTTAATCACTTAAAAAGGTCAAACCTTTGCTTAAAAAGTTACTTTTAAATTATTTATCAGTTATTAAAAAAAAAAGTTGTATTTTAATATTCTATCAGTTGACTAATTGTTTCAGCTTTAAGCTATTTTTTTTTAATTTCTGTGTGAGCTTTATGAACCGAAGGACAAATTGTTGTTTAGATATTTTTCACTTCATCCTGTTTTAAAACTCATTTTTCCGCCGCGTTTCTCGACCTTTCATTAATCCTTCACTTTGCTCCTGTTGCCGTTTTTCTAAACATTCGGAGTGAAACTCTGTTCTGACTCGGTTCACTCCTGCTCGGAGTGAAAGCAGCGTACCATGAAAGACACACAACACACTCTGTTTAATGACAGATGCTTAACAGACCGAATACCTAAACCTCCTCTTCTCATACTCTCTCACACACACTCACACACACTTACACACACACACACACTCTTACATGCACACACACACTTTGGAAAGATGAGGAGGCTTCTGCTCCTTGTCAATCAAACCTCTTTAAGAGGGGCTGAAGGTCTCTTGAAGCTGGACAGTTTTGGATTTTATTCACATTGTTAACTCTTTCCGCTCCATTCAGAAAGATTTAAAGCAAAGTTAAAGTCTTTCCTTTTGTCTTAAAACTTTAACTCCTCCTTTTTATTTCCTAATTTGTCTCTACTGCTTTAATGCAGGATGTAAATTCCTGTTTTTCTGCTGTTTGTAAAAGATAAAAATACAGTTCTGTTTCAGTGTATCAGTAGCATCTTAGAGCCTTTTCTTTGGATTTAACGTTTAAAGTTTGTGCTGAAATGTTATATAAATACACCTGTAAGACTTATTAACAGAAAACTAATGTGTAGAAACACAACTTAACTGAATGATAAACTAAAAATTTGAAGTTGCCGACATAGTGACTCCTCAAAAAATATCAGGTAAAAAAACTTTTATTAGAAAAAAGAAAATCAAGGACAATGAGCCGATAGTTTATTATGATACTAAAAATACTTACTAAATTTGAACCTCAATCTCTTTTCTTTTAATTGTCTGCAAACCAAAAACAAACCAACAGACAAACAAGACTTTGACTGAAAGAATAAATATAGTTTCCTCCATCTGTCTCCCTGACTTTCTTCCCTCAGTGAAAACGGCTTGTTATTGTTCGATGATTTGATTTTGTGAGTCAAAGTTAAACTCATCTTTTGCATATTTACTTCACTCTGCATACGAATCCACTGATATTTTTTGCAATTCGGCTGAAACTGATTTGATCACAAAATTTGCCATTTTAAATTCTCGTGTGACCAAATCATAAAACATAATAAACAGGGATTATGAATAGATGAGTCAGCGAATGATTCATTCATTCATTCATGCATTATCTGTCAAACATCCTCAACCACTCGATGCGAATACACTTTGCTGCTTTTGTTTGTTTCCCATCATTGTGAGCTGAATCCTTCTTGATTTCCGGACTCTCAGTCAGACTAAATAAGCCATAACGTTGAATTCTGGGAATTCTGTGATGGTCTTTTGTCATCGTTCTGTGAACTTAAATGTGAATGAAGTCGAAGAGATCGTGAAAATCATCATCAGTTGTAGCAGAAACACACACACACTCAGATATGTGAGGAATCCTGCTGGTTTTAAGGACTCTGATAAGCTCTGCTGACTGATTCAGACCAGTATGAGCAGAGAGACCTCTCGCTCCTCTCTCCTCTCTCTCCTCCCCCTCTCTCCTCCCCCTCTCTCCCCTCTCTCTGTAGGGATTAACCTGTTTTGTCATTCTGGACTTGACCACAACTTAACTCCCCGGTTGAAGGTCAAACTGTTGCTGCTCCCTCTGCTGATCCTCCTCTCTCTCCTCCACCGCCTCCTCCGCTGGGGATTCTCCTCCCTTCTCCTCACTTTCTCTCCTCCTCACGGCGTTTTCTCTCCTCCTTCTCTTCCTCTCGTGATTCCTTCACACTTCTTTCCTATCCAATTGACTCAATACCTTTTTGTCACATTTTTATCTCTTCTTTTTTCCTCCTCATCACTTTCTCTTTTTATTCTTTTTCTCTGCCTCCTTTGTTCTTTCTTGGTCTCCTGTCATCTCATTTCTCTCCTCTATCCCCTTTTTGTTCACAGTACTCGCATATTTTGGTTCCTTTTAATGAAAAAAATCAATGTTTGGTTGGTTTATTCGATAGCGAATCAGTCCACTGGCTTGGATGTGTGTGTGTGTGTGTGTGTGTGTGTGTGTGAGATAGTGTGTGTGTGTGTTTGCCTCCCAGAGGCAGCAGATTAAATCAGACTGCCCTCATTTGACTCTCTGAAGCTCACCTCAGGGGAAACCTGGAGGGCCAAATGCAGATTTGTCATTTGCAGATTTTAGTTTTATTCATGTATTCATTTTTCACTGTAAAGGTCAGCTGTGTGTGTGTGTGTGTGTGTGTGTGTGTGTGAGTGAGAGAGAGAAAGGAAGAGGGAGAAAGAGAGGGGGTGAAACACAGTGGTGATGTTTGAATATTGGCATGTTTAGCCTCAGTTGTTTTCATTATTCGGAGTGCAGAGATCAATTTGTTTTCCTCTAGACTCTTTTTTTTTTACTCATCTCTCACTTTCTCTCCATCTATCTGTCTCTCTTTTTACTATATATTGCCAAAAGTATGTGGACACCCCCATCTATATGAGTACTTTTGCTTTGGCTTCATGCCAGTTTTGAAAAATCTTAATGCTAAAACATTCCATTAAATAAAAGCTTTAATCTGAAAGATCTTTTCCCTTTTTTTTTTTTTTTAGCATGATAATGTCCCCATAAAGGAAAGCTTTTACTGCAGTTCATGTCGTATTACAGCACATGCACAGCACCTCAGTTACCATGGTTACGCCTCACTCACATCAACATGGTTAATGTTAGCTAGCTTTTCCACAATGAACAACAGAGAGATAAGAGTAAGAAAGCCGAACTAAACTAAAAATAAGACTGTTTTTCACCTCAGAAATGTGGCCTGTATGTAACAATGAGTTGACAAAAGCTGGTGAGTTTTAATAAACTATACGTCTAACTTGAGTTTTTTCACTTAAAGAAATTAGCAAGGGTCCATTTAAGTTTTTTTAAGAAAAAAATGTTACTCATGACTCTCCTGCAACCTATAAGGGGAAACATCAGGAGCAAATACTGAGAGATCAGAAGGTTTTGCTTCATACAATCCAAAGGAGATCCCTGTAGTTTCTTTTATTTATTTGCATTTCGTTTTTCTGCACATCCTGAAGCTAAAACAGCCTTAGATGTTTCAGTCAACGAGGCTCTGACCTGAAGCCGGTTCAACACTTCTGTGATGAACTTGAAGAGGTCAGACTTTCATCAGTGTTGGTCCTCAGAAGCAGCTTCAACATCTGTTTGAAAACCAGACTACTTGAGTAACAGCTGCAGATTATTGCTGATGGTTTTAAATGCTCAAAAATCATATTTGGATAATGTTTGGACATGAAGTGTGTGACTGTAAAACCTGCTGCCTTCCTCCGTCTCCCTCTTACTCTCTCTCAGGAAGTGGCCCTTTTATTGAACGACATCCTGATGCTGTAAAATCCGTTTACTCTCTCTCTGGGAATATGCGCTTTGAAAAGACTGACTGAGGGCGACTGGTTGCAATATTCTTTCAATTAACTGTTTATTAATGTCTTCGCTATAGATACACAAACACTCTGATCTCTTATCTGACATTTACAAGTCGTGCCCTCATTAGAAACTGCATAACAAATCTGCAGAATAAATTAAAAAGAGATAAAATAACAAGAGAAAACAAAGAAACAAACGCTTCTTTAATGTAAAATTACTTTAATTCACCTCAGTGTGATGGCACCTTGCAGTCTTTTGCAGTGTGTAAAAAAAAAGTTGTTCTCTTTTCTAACTTTCTCTCAGTATTCATGAAATTTATTCATCATTTATTCATTCATCTGCAGTTGCCTTTCCATGAGAAAGAAGTTCGGCTTCTTTATAAAAATCACAGAAAGGTTGACAGCTCTACTCGCATGTGAAGGATGTTTGCACCTTCAAAAAATCTGTTTTTTTCTTTCTTTTTGCTAAATTATGGTTTATGTTTAGTTTTTAAAAGTCCAAAGCAACTCTAGTCTGGTGGTTTGTCTGATCTTCTCTGCTCTTAGAATGAATTTCAGCGAATTCGCACACTTTTTCTCTCTTTCACTGGTCAGTAATTTAATGTTTTCTCATCTTAAATGATGATGAAAGGTATAAAAACATGAGTCCTAACGATAAAACGTGAGACTTGTGTGAGCTGATACAGAAGTTTAGTCTGTTAATGAACTAAAATAATAAAATTTTTGTATTAAACAGTCAAATTCATTTCCAGAAACTGAGCTTAAATGTATGTGGCATTGTAGACATTAAAACTATTAAATTGAATAATAATTAAATGTTTTTGGTACAATTATGTGCTTATTGACAGAATTGAAACTGAATACGAGCCTTTTTTATCTTGATGTTGTTTTCATTTGTCCGTGTCGCCGAGTGTTTGTGTTTGTGTCGGCTGCTTTTAGCTTAATCACCCCTAAGTCACCTCTTTGCCGGCGCCAGCCTCTGTCAGTTTGTGTTGGCCGTCTGCCCACCACACACACACACACACACTCTAACACACACACTCTCACACACACTCAAAGAGACTCACTATTTTCTCTGTCGGAGTGTGAGCACATGGTAGCGTTAGCTTCCATGAGGTAATGGGCCCTGACAAATGTCCGTCACCAGGACGTCAAGGGCTTCATGGTTGTTCCCTTCGCTCTCGTTTGGTTCCCTCGGTGCCGAGTTCGTTTGGTGAAACTTTCTGAACCTCTGAAGTGTCACATTATCATCAATAACGGGCAGAGAACAAAAAAGGAGGGATTTCATTTATATAATTTCATGAATCCACTGTTCTAGTTTCATAAGAAAACTGTGATCTTCCCAAATTAAAGTAATTATGGTAAAACTTTACATTTTGTTCCTTAACACTGCAGGCATGTTGGTTTTTTTCTTGTTTAATTAAAAAAGTAGATGAGCTTGACCTTTTTTAGAATACTTAAGTTTATTTCTGTCCAGAAAACTTTTAATGAGACATAAAAAACAATCATTCAGAAAATTTATGTGCAAAATTAAATTATATCATTTTCACAAACACGTATTCACGCACAGCTTCCTATATGAGCGTTTGCTGCTTGTCTTTAATATAAATGATAATAAACTGAAGCTAACTGATGCTTTTTATGGATTATTTTTACTCTTGTTTGACCTTTGGCAAATTAAAAAAACTACTTTATTTATAGAATATTGTGAGCTGCAAAATTAAGCCTTATTTGCAGTTTAAAAAAGAATATGAAACACAAAAAAAAACAGAACTAAAATGCAGATTTGTGACTTTTCTTTATGCATTGTGGAGGATAACATGGTGAAACTTTCACCATTTTTGTGTCCGAGGGAGCACTTTCTTCTTCAGTATTCCTGAAAGATTTAATTAAAAAGAACTGATTTAGTCAACAGCAGCACGACATTAATTACTGTAATAATTTATAATTAACGAGACAATGATTTATCGATGTCAAAATGTGACACCTTTACTTAATGGAGCATTAAATGTAAATCGTCAAGCATCTGTTCACGGGGGTGGGGGTGGGGGGGAGTTTGAGCTGGACGCGTCTGCTGTTTGTGTTTCAGTCTGTGCACGGCTGTTTGTGTTGCTGCACCCATGGGCGCTGGTGCAGCTGCAGGTGGTCCTCAGGTTACAGATACAGGGAGGCTCAGACAGAATGGAGCCTTCTGCAGCTGGTGATGAAGGCTGTTAGGAGGAGGAGGAGGTGGAGGAGGAGGGGGTCGACAGTTTGTTCTTGTGCAGGCTGTTGAAAACTACAGCTGCAGAGTGTGTGTGTGTGTGTTTGTATGATGGTGAGTGTGTGTGTTAAGTTTCCCCAGTTGTGTCAGAGGAGTGGAAGAGAGGGTTAAGTGATGGATTTGTCATTGCGCCCTCGCTCTCTGCATTATGACGGCTCACAGCATTCGCTAAATGACTCATCCTGCACACACACACACACACACACACACACACACACACACACACACACACACACACACACACACACACACACACA
>JAPZDV010000001.1:23206082-23224812 GCA_029814665.1 Acanthurus lineatus
GCAACAGGATGCATTCAGGACACTAAATAGTCGCTCTTTGTGTGCATTGTGTGACGTAAATGCACAGAACTGGCAGCTATATGAGTCGCCTGGCTCTTATCACCTCATGTGGTTTCCATCTTTTTATCTGGAAGCCCTAGATTTTCTACACAAGTGTGAAGAACACACATCCATCTGTGGCAGTGAGACACTTTAAGCCAGACTGAAAGGAAACGCATCTCATCCTCAGCTAAATTTGCTTCTGAGACTTTTGTCAGTTTCCAAGTCTCTTCCTCTTCGTCCCTGTTGAGTTTGTTTGAGCCTTTGTCTTTTTTTTTATTATGATTTTTCACAGAAATAATCTGATGAATTTGAAAATCAGAGTCAAGTATTTATCGCCCTACTTGAAAGTATGAAAGTACTGAAAACAAGTTCTGACTTGTTCTTGCATCGAATGTCTGCTTAGACTATAAAAACAGTCTGTAAAAATTGATTCAGCTGTACAACACAGGATGTTATGGATATTTGCCAAAATGTGGATGCAGTTTGTAAAAATCTGAATGAATATAAAAAAGAAACTATGCCTCTATGACTCACTACACACACACAGAGTAATGTCTAAGACACTAAGAAGACTTTGAAAGATTAGTCACTTCGAAAAACCTTTAAAAGGGCAGACACTTCAGCTGATGAGAGATGCAACTTTGGTAGCGATTTCTCGACTGCATGTGCAGAGTCAAACACTGTGTTGGAAAACTTTGTCTGTGTGTGTTGAGGTTTTGTAAATAAGGACAAACATCACTTAAGCTTGAGAATATTTCACACTTACTGCAGTCTTACATCAAATTTCAAGTACTTTCCACTGAAATTTTATTCATTCATCACGTGATTCGACACTTTTTCTGTTGAAACATGAAAAAATTTAAACTGTTTTTTAAGATTTTTAAAAAAATAAAACATAAAACATGATATTTAATATGAATGAAAGGGAATTTAATTTAATATATACATAAAAAACAAAGTGCAATGATTTCCAAGCAGCAGCAGGATGATGTTTACGTCTTATAAGCAGCCAGTTCTTCATGTTCAGAAAGCAAAGCAGCGCAGCATAAATGCTGAAAAACAGTGTAGATGCAGTTGAAGTGACTGCGCTGTTGGCTGGCCTCTTGTGCAGCCTGCAGTGTCTGACCTGCGAGGTCGACACGCTGCTGCAACTCTTACCTGCAAACAAGAGGCCTCTGAGTCCATGTGACTGCTGTTTGCAGGCTCTGCTTCACTCCTACTTGACAGAATACATTCAGGGATTCTTCACTCCTCTGTGGTTGAGACCTTCTTCTCTTCTCTTTTTTTTTTTTTTTAGCATGTATTGTAAGCATGATAAATGGCTTTCTTCGGCATAGTTGCACTCTCTACCTCAGCACCAGCTTCCTTGAAGTCCCTTTTTTTTTTCCCTTTTATGTATCTCCAGGAAAACACATCAAGGTCCGGTTCCACTTTGCTCTTGCAAAGGTCAACAGCACGCCTTCGTTCTGGTAAACAGATAGCATCATTCATATGAACAGTACACAGGGAACTTGACTCCTCCACCTACAGTGTTTTCTTTTCCTTTTGACACGTTTGGCCCTCTGATGATGGCCTCGTGCCTCGGCAGCAGCGTCCCTGCTCTTTCATCGCTCTGAAAAGACTCTTAAGTGCAAGTTTCATATAAATGTTCAATCGCCATTTAAAAAGCTTTTTCCTCTTTTCCTTCTTTTCTCTTTTGTGTCTTTTGTCTCTCTCCAGCGTCACTTAGTGAATAGCTGAGTTGAGTTGGGGTTTTTTTTTGTCTGTTTGTTTGTTTGTTTTTCTTGAGAAGTCAAAACTCGGGATTGGAGGGAATAAGAGGGAAGGAAAAGACAGGCGGCAACTGATGGGGGAGGAGGGGAGGTTAAGGAGGATTTGGAGAAGGAGAGGGGGAGGCTGCTGGTGGCGACTTGCCTTTCAGCCGTTTCCACTGTGGCTGCTTTACCTGCTTGTGGCAGTGGTTAGGTGGCGACCTTTGACCCGAAGGCTGGCTGGCTTCGGTGACAGCGTCAGCTTTAATTAGAGAGCCACACGACTGGACGCTCTGCAGAGCCTCTGATCCTCCACTGCAAACACTCAAATTCAGGTCGGAGCGGGGCAGAAGGGACGACAGATGCATGCAACGACAGGCGAACACACACACATGCAAACACACACTCACACACACACACACACACACTCAGAGGGGAGATCTTATTCCCAAAAAGAAGACTAAAAGAAAAGAGCTGGATTCATGTTTTATTTTTATTCTGGTCTGAATTCTGTTTTTTTTTTGTCAAAGAAGAAACCAAGTACATCAAACAAGAAACAGAATTTTTCAAAATCCATATGATATGTGTGGAAAATGACAAAATTAATGAAATGTTCCATGTACTTTGGGCAGCAAACAGGGGAGGAGAGGAGACTAGGAAAGGTTTTTATTTAATATTTATGACGTCAAGCTGGGTACGCTGAGGATAAATGGTGTGATATGGTACCAGGAAGCTTTAGCACATGTGTTAACAAGCTTACATTAGCAGATTCTGGGGCATTGTGACAAGTAAAAGTACAAATATCTGTTAGATATCAGTGACATCTGCAACACTTGCCAGCTAGCTAGTGAAGGGTGAAAAGGGAACATGTGTTTTTGGGGTTTTAGCTGATGCAGATTTTTGAGGGTTTAGCTGCAGAGTTGTTTAGGATATTCCAGGTCAGTGGGGCTAATATTTGTATTTGTGGATTTTGCTTCTGTGTGTCTGTTGAATGTAAAAATGTGCTAATCCTCAGCGAGAACTACAACGTTACAGCTGTTGTTTTCAGATCTGCAGATGCTTTATTCCTGCAGCATTAGAGTCGGCCATGTGTTGATCATTGTGTTGCAGAGTGTCGTACTGGATGCATTTTTGACTGTGTTTTAGAGATTTAAAGTCAGATCTGGTTTTGGTTCTTGCCAGACGTTTATTGTCAGCTGTGAGCCTCACGACACATGTGTTATCACAGTATGAGCACATATTAATATTAAAAGGCTGACTTGCATTTTAACTAAAGCAATACATTCGTAATCTTGGTGTTTTTTCTCTTTGGATCCTTGCTGCTCATTTAGTTTAGAAACCTTGGCTCTGTTGGTCTGAGCATTCAGAGTGAACAGTCAGTATCTGAACCCCAAAACTTCTTAATATAAGGAATAATATCAGTTTTCCTCTGTGGTAGAACTGTTGTTGGTTTCCTCTAGCAGCTGTACAGTCGGCCTTCAAAGTGCGCTACATTTCCAAGAGGATTAATTAGATTAAACAGAGTGTTTGCTTGCTCCCCAAAGTGTTTGTGTTTTCTCCTGCAGGACTGTGTGGCAGTGTTTTTTTCATTTTTCTGCAAAGAATAATCAGTCGCATTAAGGAATAATGAAGGGATTGGTGGGCGGTTAGACCCTTTGGGACCAAGCTGCTGCTCGCGACTACGACGTGAATCCACGCAGTGTTGATTTACAGTGTGTGTGCATGTTAAATGTGCCCTCCCCCTGGTCCGTGCATTAAATTTGCCCCCCTCCCTTTAAGCACTGCTGTGTTTTGCTGCTTTTGCCGCCGGCGCTTTATTCATAATGGGTAAGATGAGAGGCAGAGAATATGTGTTAGAGAGGGAAGAGTGGAGGAAAGAAGAAGAAGACAGAGAATGTTAATTATTTTTAATGAAATAATGAGCAAAAAGGAATCTGTCAGTTTCATAAACTAATTTCTGCATATTTCCCTGTTAGCTCATAAAAATCTCTGCTGTTTTTTTTTTTTATTCTTGGCATCACTATAACATTCTTGTAAAACCCCTTAACTAGTTTCATATTGTGTTGTACCTTTCGTCCATCATTTTGACCTCTAGCCCGTGTGAGCTGGCAGGATTGGCATGACTTTGGTTTGTTCACAGTCGAAGCAGAATTACGGGCCGTTAAGCCCGAGCAGGGATCTGCGTCCTCTTGCCAGCGTCGCCTACGAAGGTGAAACTGGCATAACTGGCTTCACAGCGGCAGCAGCTTTATGCAGCAGGTACAGCCTTCACAGGTGGAAGAGCCACACCGTTTGAAACACAAACATTTCCTCCACATTAAAATATTTGTGCAGGCATTTGTTTGAAGTGGTTCCCCTTTACATGTGCACAGCGGTTGAAAAACACAGTTTGCACAGGGAATGGGGTTGACAGGGATGTCTGGAAACACTGGTGCAATCCTTTTAATTAAACCGGGAAAAGATTGTTGTCAAGCAAATGGACTGAGATGTGAGAGAGGCAGAATGAGCGAGGGATGAAAAGAAAGCCGGTGTTAGGAATACAGCAGGGGATTAAAGACAGTGAGCGAGTGTTACAGACCCCTGGCCAGTTTGCTGCTGTAATGAACATTAGGGCTGCGGCATAAATTTAATGACCTGTGAAACAAACAGCGTGGCTGAGACCAGTGCCTCTGAATGCTAAGTGGCTCTATTATTAAAACCAGCTCAAAGATGCCACTGTGTAAACACACTGTAAGTCTGTTTCCCCTGTGAGGCCCGTTAAACACACGACGGCTGTGTGTTGTCGGTGCGAAGCCTCGCTGCAGCTCTCTGAAATGGGGTCACGTCTTCCTTTGTTCCTGCAGAATTAATGGCACGTTGTCCGTTAACAGCATACCTGCGCTAACTAACAGGATATGAATAGTATTGCTGCTAATGGCTGTGCAGGTTAGTCACCTTGATAATGAATAACTTAATGATGGGGCAGGTGAGCTGCTGGTAATAAATAGGGTCCATGCTGCTCAAAATTTAACAGGCAAGCGAGTGCAAATAAATAAATAGCAGAGTTCATCCTGAACCAGTTTGTGCATTTTGTGTTTTAAAACAAATAATGAACAATTATGATTTTAAAGTTTGTTTTTAAATTGATAATAAGATAATAAGACGCATGTACCTGTAACAAAATAATAGATATTTATAAGAAATTTGTAACAAAAAATGATCTCTTTAAAAAAAAATTGTTGCAAATTGAAAACCTTGTTTCCCTTTTTACACCATGTTTGTTCCTTTTGCCAGTTTTCAGTTGCCTTATTTCCTTTCCAAACTTCCTGTTTAAAATGAAAATGTGTCACGTGACTTCGAGGCTGTTAGGAAGCAGGTCTTCAGATTTGGGTTGGGGGGGTTGGAAGTAGCTCTGAATCTGATTACGAGCGATGCAGGTTTAATCAAACGATCCAGCACAGTGGGGAACACAGGGGAGACCAGAGGAGCCCAGAGCAAGATGTCTGCTCCATGAGGAAGGATACATGACATGAGGAGGCTGCTCGAGGCTATAAAATGCAATCACCCCCCCCCCCCACTGGAAAAAGGAGCCCAAGATGCTTCAGCAACCAGCCAGGGAGTCAAGGCGATCTGTCAGCAGACGGTCCCCTGCTCTGAACCTGACCTCAGGCTACCTGCTCGTTCAACGGAGAAGATGCTAAAAAAACTCCAGGCTGCTCTTTCAGCTGGCGGCGGCGGGTTTCCATCATTATTAAATCTGTGGTCGTGGTTACAATGGGGGGGTGCATGCGTGTCTCTGACATCTGAATCTGCCCATCTGTTTGTTTTTTTTCTTTGCTCTGTTTGTCCTGGTGTGTATGTGTGTGTGTACACTGGCAGATCCCGGGGCCCAGCGGGACTCCATCTTGTTTTCCGTCCCATGCTGTGTCTCACGCCATGAGGGGATAAATATTTGAAAAGCAGAGGAAGCCCCGTGTCCCTGGCTGCTGTGGCCTGAGGTGTGGCAGCCCCCTGCATTAGCTGTACCTTTTTACCATTTTTACCGTTTTTCTGCTTAAAGATAGATTTTATCTGAAAGTGTACCTTGCTGTCCTGGCTATTATTCTTTACAGTGTTTGGTGTGAAAGGTCACCAACCTAAGTGCTTGTGCAGCCGAAGTCCGGATGAATAAGTAATACCATCAATGACAACAAGTCTGCATAGGACAGAGGAGATGCTCGGTGCTGAAAGGTTCTTGATATATAAAAGAGGTGCAAGCCTCGCTGAGTTTTCTTACAATTTTTAGATGGAAGGAAACATTAATGATTCAAGATAAAGGGATGAAGCAGGAGCAGATGAGGCAAAGGCTCAATCAGACTGTTCAAGGTGTTATTTTTTGCAGTTGGCATCTTCTAAAAGCAGCCCACACTTCAAGCTTGGTCCTCTTCGTACAGTAAACCACAGCGGGTGAAGATCACACCGAATTCATAATTAAATCATTTGTGTGGACTCTGATGTCCATAAATAGCTTTTGGTCTGAGGCTTTTTTTTCGTGGTTTGGACACTTCAGTTCCAGTTAAAGGAGCTACAGCATGCAGTGATGTTTTAGTGTGCGTTTATCATTGCAGCAACAGTTTTAAAGGTTTAAAGAAGATCCTTTTTTTGTTTCCACGTACACGAAGCTGAATCCATAAAGAAGTGGTTTGATGTGGAAGAACTTACCTGACCTGCATACAACCTTTAGCTCAACACTTTTAGGATGAACTGAAATGAACCAGACCGTCTCACAGCTCGCTGATTTGCAGCCATCCAATAGTTTTCCCAGAAGAATGCAGGCTGTGGCATCTGGTTGTATTGTTTAGGCGTCCACATACTTTTGGTTATCTAATGTCTGGGTTACTACACCTCAAGATTTAAAGTAACACTCATACTATCAAATTTATTTACACTTTTTATTACTTTTATTTACATTTTTGGACGCCTGAAACATCACAGACCAGCAGAGCTCTTTGGAAATTGACTTCACATTCCCAACAGCTTGAACTGGTTTTCCGATTTATTGTTTTTTTCCACAAACAAACACACTCTCACACACTTTTTTGCTTCATCCCACTTCACCATGTGGCCCGCGAGGGAGATGTGGTCCGTCTGTAGCGAGCCATCAATCACGCCGGTAACGACAGCTCCATAAACAGAAGGGCAGCCTACCTACTCGTTTCTGCTCGGCGGTGATAGCATTCACATCGTCCTGCAGCACTTCCCTTCCTTCCTGCCGACCTCTGCACAGCTTCAGTGGCAAGGACGGGACTCTGCTTATCTCCACTCGCTGGATTTAGACACCCGATGTGGGTGGCGGGAACACCAAGGTCTCAGAGGGGATGTGGTGCCGTAAATAAAGAGGTGGGCAAACAGTGACCTCCGTTCAGTGATCAGTGTCAGGCGAAGAGACAACAAGAGACACTAAACTCTGATATTTCTGATATGTTTTTCAAGCAATATGCTGATTTATTGCCAAACTGGATGATTGACCAATCAGCTTAAAAGCCACAGGGCGGCAACCAACATCTCAAATTTACATTATTAATCAACCTGTTAATCATTTCCTGATCATTACGCAGCCTTAATTGTCTGAAAATGGTGAAACTGATTGTTAAAGCACATTCTTAAAAAGCTAGTTGCCTTAAAAAGACCAATAATATTCGAACTATTTAATTCTGCGACAGAGAAAAGCAATAAATCATCACATTTTATGAAGCTGGAATCATTAAATCATTAATCATTAATGTTCTTATCATTAAAAAGATTTCAAAACTGATCATACTCGTGTTGATTTCCTTATTGATCAATAGCACCAGGTAGCTGTCAGTTGCTGTGCTGCTTAATATTTCATTAATCTATTAAATTATTACATTTATATTCGTTGTAAAACATTTTAAGGGTGCGTCTGTTCGTCTCCTGAGCTCCTTGGTTCATGCTGCCTTGTTCAGCCTGGTTTGATTTGTTTCATCTGTGTTCCGGCTCTTTGTATACGAGCCCACGAGACTAACAATGCCAGTTTGTGTGATTTCCTGAGCCCATTGTTGCCGCTGCGTCTCCGTGGCCCCGCTAGCATCCACTCGTTGTAAGGTCGAGACAATGACCACGAGCAGAGTGCCATGTTTCTGCACCGACTCGACCCCGTGGCTCTTCCTGTTGCCTTTAACACCCTCCTCTCGTACTCCCCCCTCTCGACCTTTGACCTCTGCAGCAAAGACCGGTCGGCCTGTCATGTCAGGAACAGGCAGGGTTTGCTCCCGGCCTTTTGACAGGAATCTGTGAGAACCTGCTGCTTTCTTCTCTCTAATCCTCTGGAGGAGAGCAGTTCAACACCACAGGGCAGACAAATACCAGTATAATCAAAGCAGAGGGGTCATTTTACAGCTTGCAGTGTGCTTTATTGATGATGTTATTGTTGTCTTCATCTGGGGAAAAAAAACACACCCAGTGTAAAAGTTGTTAAAAAAAAAAAAGCATGTCCTCTTGCACACTTGGCATGGAGAGCTCCATCTTTTAGGTAGCTTAAGAAAAAATAAAAAACAAAAGAAGAGAGACAATTGGATGATGAACTGGATGCAATCTGCTCTTTATAGAAGCACAAAAAGAGGAAAAAGATGATTCTCCTACACTTTTTATTCAGCTGTTTTTTACACAGGAGATGCATTGTGGGTCTGGCTACCACCAATCAGGTTTGAACTATATTTAAGTACAACAATTAAAAGTTTCAGGATGCTATACTTTTGTATAAATCAGCATTTGTGCATAGGTATGGCAGACTGAATGAAGGGCTTATAAGTGCAGTTTATTAAAGATTGTACCGATAAAACTAGACATAATTTATGTGCAAAAATTGTGTGCTTATTTACACATAAGAGTACATTTACAGGTCTGGGTTTATTTAATGTGTAAAAAATTGAAAAAAGTTGCACAAAGCATTTAGTTTTTTCTGTCAGTCTTCCAGTTTAACTCATATAAACTGACTCACATGATGTTACTTTAGTCGGCGGCAGCTACATGTTTAAAAATGATTAAATCTGAGGATGTGGAGTTTGTAAAGAAGTGAGTTTATGAAACCTTTGCAGCGTGCTCCTCATCTCTGCTCCCGACCAAAGGCTCAAGGCCACATCAGCCGGTGGAAACCAGGTGTTTGGAAAAAGAGTGTGTGAAATAAAGACGATGTCTCAGGCTCTGCTGGATTCGTTTTGATCGTCTTTGTTTAACCGTCCATCACCCGGTCCAACCAACATCGTAGCAGTTCAATGCTAAATAGGTGGAGTGCTCCTTTAAACGCAGGGAAGCGAGGCTAACATAAAGACTCATTTCTCCTTTCAACACCTGAGAGAGAAAGAGTGGACTATGTATCGGAAAAATGAATGATTCTGGACACAGCCTGGCTTTTTATTGAAAGAACAATGATTTGAAGTCTGAATTCCCCAACTTCTAATGTCACTGCTCCGGGCTAATTTATGTCAAAGCAATTTGTTTTGTATTTTGTCTCCCTGCTGAAACTCTGTTTGTGTCTGAAGAGCTGCAGACCTTCAGCATTGGGCCTGAATGGACACAATGACGAGCAGAGGCCACGACACACACCTTGATAATAATTTCCTTTCATCCTTTATCCGCTCTCTGTATTGTATGTCGTAAAATGAAAGTTTCAGATGTTCAAACGGCTTTTTTCAATATAAATTTTTTTTTTTTTTCAATTAACTTGCAGACCTGGAGCTGTAGTCTTTGTGTTGAGGAAGAAAGGCAGTAAGAGGGTGAACAGCCTGAAAGACACACCTTGTGTAAGAAAGTGCCTTCATTTTCATTTTCAGATCACCTCGTCCTGTTTTCAAATCCCTGGAAAAAAAAAAAAAAAAAAAAAGAGGCTGCAGTCTCGGTCCTTCGAGCTGGGAAAAGAAACCTTGCCTGTCGGTTATTGTCACCGTGTAAAGCTCACTTATTTCCCAGAGATATCATCCTCCCCACCCGCCTCCATTCGCTCCTTTCTCCCCCCTCCACCCTCCCCACTTTCTTACATTGTTCTCCAGGATCAAGTTCACGGAGGTCGGGGCTGGCTGAGGGTAATGGGACCCTTGTCCCTGTGTCTCAGGGCAGGTTGAATGGGTCTCGGCCCCCTGCCCCCAGCCCCCCCATACAGGCTCTCTTGAATAGGACCCTGATTCCCTCTCTTATTATGAGTCCGGTCTCCAGTTTCTGCAGACCTGCTCGGCTTCCTGACGGGTGCATATCCATATTTCAAAGTGTTTGAACTCCATATTGACATCTGTGTTCCCATAACACCTCAGTGCTCAAACCCCCCCCCCCTGTGATGTCCGTGCAGGTAGCCGTGTGCTCGTGCTACTAAAGAAAGTATTATACCTACTTATATCATAGAGATTCAGTAAATCACACACACAGTTCAAAGACACACACAAATACTCTAATCTGCTTTGTTTGGACTTTTGTTAAAAATCAAAAAGAGCTCAACTGATGCTGAATTTCAACATAAGCAAGGACATTTATGGTCTCAAAATGAGTTGATAAAAGGTTGTGAGAAGCATTTTTCACTATTTTCTGACATTTATTGATCAAACAATAAGTCGAGCAAATGATTGGAGGATTAATTATCAATGAAATAAATCCTTGATTGTAACCATAATGTAAAATGTAAGTAAAAACACCAGTGTTCCTTTACACACCCACTAACTATAACATGCTGATTCTGATACAGATATATATAAGCAATAATCTATATCAGTACATGTTTTGTTCAGTGTTTGGTTTAAATATCGGTTACATTATTGATTGAGTTTCATAAAATGACCAGAAGAAGCCCAAGCTGATGTAACTTTAAGTGTTTATTTCAAAGCACCGGAGCTTCAGGTATCTCATTCACCACCTGTGGTTCTTGCTCGTTCGGTAAAAGGGTTCATTTTCTTTCTGGTGTTTTTTTTTTTTTTTTTTGTGGTTAATCCTTCCCAAGGCACCGATTTTAGTTCAAATGACTTATATAAAACCTCATTCTAATCAGCTAGTATCCTGGTATCTTTAAAGCTTCTGTTTAAAGGATTTTTTATGAGGTGATAGCGACCTTTTAAATTATTCTGATGGCAAACTTTTTGATAAAAGAGCAGAACAAACTTGGTTAAACTTGCTGCAGCTTGTCTGATGCTTTTAGTTCACTGTCTTTGGTTATATTCACTCGAACACAGATAGCAGTGATGTTCCAGCTGAAAAGAGGATTTTATTTGAGATTTTTTTGTAAGTTTTTGATAAGTTTTAGTGGTTGTAACTTTACTGTTATGAGGAGGTTAATTGTACAAATATTCATTATAAACATAGTTTGCATTTAACCTTGTTAGCAGTCTGTTATCATTTAGTTGTGTTAATGTGTGAATTGTTTACTTGACTCGATGTCACAGTGCGTTAACAGTCCTCCACTCACTCTGCTGCACACACATTCACTTCCTTCTCGTTTTTTTTAAATGTTTTTACACTTTTTCAATAGTGAACTCCCTCTGCCACCACACACACACATAAACATGTAGTCTCTGCAGCCAGAGATGCACTGGATTAGCAGATATAAAAGCCATCAAAGACTGCAGGAATTGGAGCTGCTGGTCTGAAAGAGTGGGACTGAATGCATGCATCATGTGTGTCAGTGTGTGTTGTGGTTGTAGAGGGGTTGATGGTTAAGGAGGAAGTCTCTTAGATGTAACGATGGCAGAGGATTCACTCCGAACATCTCTGCTCTCATTTGATTTCCTGCTTCAGTGTTGGGCCTTTGCCCTTTCCTCTCGTTTTTTCTTTTCTTTTCTCCCCCCACTCACCATCTCTCTGTGTTCACATGCACTCAGACCTGTATGTGGTGGGTTGCTGGAAGCTGCAGGGTCGTTGAGAGCAGCTGTGTTTGCTGCAAAGTGTCTGCTGGCTGATGCAGCGGTTGTTTTACATTAGCGGCCTGCAGGTCAAACTGCAGCTGGCTGCATCTGAGTGAAGAGACAAATGCTGGAGAGAGTCAGAGAGTGTGTATATATGTGTGTGTTTGTGTGTGTTTGTGTGTGAACCAAACCGTCCCCATGGTTCTAGCCTTTCCTAAGTGGGCTAAGTTTGGTGGCTAACCCTTAGCTCCTCTGCGTTTGGCAGCATGACTGCAGCGAGATTAATCCATTCCACACTCCATCAGTCACTGGGCACAGGTTATTAGTGCTGGGGCAGAGCAGAGTACACACACACACACACACACACACACACACACACATACACGGCCTCTTCACCCTTGTGACTTCGTCTTCTACCTCGTCCCCAAAGTTTGCAAAGGTGGCCTTGGTGTTGAGAGGCCATTTGTCAAAACCCAGCCAGAGTCTCCACTTGGCTCCTTTTAATAAGGCTACCTGGGCTCTGGGATTACACACATGTACACACATATGTACACACACACCGGGTGTGCGCTCTGCTTTGCACATACTCATAGAGCCCTGAGTGTCAGGTGGTGGCTCCCGCGGGGCTTATAAAAGTCCCATTAACATGGCCCTCCTCATTGGTTCTGACAGGTTGATCAATTAGACCCCTCCCCCCGCTGACCCCAGGGCCGCTCTGACTCAGAGGTCAGACACGATGGATCGCTGGACCTGCACACACACACATATACACACACACACACACACATACACACTCTCAACTCCCTCCCTCCCTCCCCTGTTATCTCTGGACTAGTCACGGTGCAGCTTGTTCATCCTGCAATGTGTTCAACGCCGGGGCTGATATCCCAGGGTGCCGATGTTCTCCAGCTTTTAGGTGGAGGATCATACTTTACCTGAGACATGTTTCGATCTTATCTGTGCTCGCAACATGACTAAAACACACACACATTCACACACACACACACAGTGCCGTGTCTCACCCTGCAGGGACAGATCTGTGTGTGTGTTTATGTGTGTGTGTTGGTTGCTTCTGCAGACCAGATGCGTTCAAAGAAACATGGGAATTCCTCTTTATTATTATTATTATCATTGTCACCTCTCAGTTACTTCTTTGTTTCCTCTCTTTCTGTGTTTTTAACATTATGGGTCTTATTTTCATAGATTTGGATGACAATCACATCCATAATAACATTCATTTCTCAGACTCTCTTTCAACAAAACATGGGGAGGGAAAATAAATGTTTTTGTACGCATTGAGGGTTTATAACCAACATTTCTACTGGAGCATTTGATGTATTAGCTGGTCAACTATGATCAAGACTGAGCCACTTAATCTCAACCCAACTTGCTTTGTAGCTGCATTGCATTCTGGTCCACTTCCTGCTGCTCTGTGTGGAGAAATTGTTCTCTGCACCTCATCTGAAATATATTTGGAGGCTCAAAAATGAGCTTTTCTTTTGCTTCTGAGGGGACCGACACCTAAATTGGGAGTGTAATTTATTTGAGCTGGCAGTCATTGATGCATCTGTTCAACATTTTAGCGCAGGTGATCTTCACAACCCCAGGCCAGATTTGCATGATTTATATTTGAAAAAAACTCATGGTCTTTGGAGGACATTTCCTGATGGGTTCAATGACCTTTTAACATTGGCTGCAGTGCCAGCATCGAGCCGAAATCTCCTTTCCACAAACACTTTTGCCTGAATCCTCTGGTTAAAATTTACTTTCTTAAGACTTAAAGACTGTGATCTGTGACTCGTCATTTATTTTTATTTTCAGTTTGTTGTTAACATGCATGTTGCAGCCTCTAGGGGATGCAGTCAGCATTTTTACGACCTTTGTAGGACTTTAAAAGATTCGATCAAAGTATTAGTTGGTTTTTGGTTGTAGGAATTAATGCTGCAGAGTCTTTGGAGATGCAGTGAAACACACAGACAGTATTTGCTTCATAATTCCCATCAGAGTGTTTGCAGTGACCCCCTGTACTGGTGTGTTAGTTGTCTGTTGAGTGAGACACAGCTAGATGTTGCAGAGAGTCTGTGGTGTGTTTGGTAAACAGTCTGCTCTGCACAGAGTAAATGAAGGTACCTGTGTGTGTGTGTGTGTCTGTATTCAGGACAGGGTGTGTGTGTTGGACCTCAGTTTGACCTCAGAGCCTGACAGCAAAACCATCACAAGTTTTGGATTATTGCTGTATTAACTTTATCAGAAAATATGTGGAATAAAAAAATGTACCAGAGTTTATGAAAACCAAAGAAACAACACAAACGATTTTTATTTAACAAAATGGGGGTTATGTAACTGGAGTGCGACCACACTGATGTGGACTGATTATGATTTTTGGCTTTTGTTTGCAATAAATCAGCCGGTTGCTGTTTCAAAATGGTAGAAAATCTTAGCCAGGGATTATTATGTGGTTCTGTGGCTGAAATTAATATATTGCTGTATTAATAGTAATATTTTTCTTCTTTAATTATACGTCAAAATGTGGTGAATTTTGGCTAAATCGCACATAAAATAATCAAAATGATATTCAGTGAATTTAGGAGGAAAAGCTCTTCACATATGAAATGAAAACTCATTTAGTTTTTTTCATGAAACGCTTAGATTGAGTTGCCAATCATAATCAATATTTTGCTTTTTATAAGGACAGAAAATAAGAAATATTAATCAGTTTCCAAGAACTTTACATTTCTTGTTTGCTTGGTCCAACAGTCACAGAGATATTTGAATCAGTTTAAGCTGAGAAAAGTATGAAATTCATAAATTAAAGAAGCTGCAACTGATAATTAATTGAATAGTTTGCTTATTATTTTTCTTTAATTGACCTAAATTTTTCTGCTGTATTGTTTGTGATTACAGTTAATTGGAAACATTCGTTTAAGGAACAGAAATTAGTTAAAAAAAAATAACATAAATTGATCAAATCAGTGAAAATTCACTACAGGTCAATAAATATTGTCAGTCATCGCTCAACCTCACGAGGATTTAGAATAAATTGGGGGGGTCAGTGACACAAAAACATCAGAGAACAGACAAACCCTCAAACAGCTGATTCACTGAGGTGTAAAAATGGTTAAAACGATCCATTAAAGGGGGGGGAGGAGTCAGATTAAAAGGCTTAATGAGGAGAATGATGGTTCATTTTATCCTCTCTCTGTGTGTGTGTGTGTGTGTGTGTGTGTGTGTGTGGTGCTACGTGGGTATCGTATCCTGCCTGGGGACCCAGAGCGAGCAGTTCAGGGGAGCAGCGGGGTTAAGAGGGGTGTCACGCCCAGAGAGACGCCGCGCCGCCGTCCTAATGATGTCCACGGGCCTAATTGAATATTGACGTTCTGCACACGAGGGGCTAAATGGCTTCTGTCTGCTTCACCTCCGCTGCCGGCCCGAGCTGCACCGTTTTAACCTGTTTCCACGATTTGATTCCCAGAGGGAGGGGGTGGTGGGGGTGATCGTTAAACGTCTGTTACCATGGTTACCAGCTCTCCATCCTTTTTTGATGCAGCGTTTTGTTTTGTGTGTGTGTAGTCGTCGTCGTCGTCGTCGTTCAGAGCCGCTGATGTTTTCGAGTTTAAGGCGGCAACAGCACAAGTTGAGGTTTGATGATTTTCGTCCTCGGCGTCACGAACGCACAACTTTCCAGGTGAAGGTGAAGTTTCCGTCTCATCATGTTGTTTCCTTTTTATCCCACGCTTCCCTCTTTTTCTCTGATCGTCACCTCCTTCCTCCTCCTTTATTTATCTTTTTTTTTATCCCTTTCTCTCTCTCTCTCTCTTTTACTTCTTGCTTCTCTTTCTGCGATGGCGTTGCACTTCCCACTGCGCCTGCCTGCCTCCAGACGCTTCTCCTTTGTTGCCACGGCGACACGTTCCAGATGGCGAGTGTCAAGGCAAAACTGGGCTCCGAATGTAGTCCTCACACACACACACACACACACACACACGTTTGTCTACATATATACACACACACCGAGAACAGGCTGAGACACTGGCAGCGTACATTCTGTTCAACACTCACATCCTACTCAGATGCTGGTGGACATGCACTCTGCCCGCTGCACACACACACACACATGTGCACACACTCTGCCCACTATACACACACTTACACACACACACACACACAGACTCAGCAGTACAGTATAATAAAGCCCGTGTCACAGCTACACAGGAAACAATCTCTCCTTTATGTGACCGGGATGTCATTAATCTTGGCGGAGGTTAACAAATGCACTTGCATGGAAGGTATATTTCATAGGCAGACAGCCGACAATGGGGCCATTGTGGCGTCGGGCTGCAGCGACCCGCTCTGCATTCAGTCAGGACCTTTTGGTTGGCTCCGGATCCACGGCTCATGTCAGGGGTTGTGTTTCATCTCCCAGATGAATGTGTTTATGCAAGGAAAACATGTGAAACACGGGGCAGAATCAACATTCCAGCTGTTTATTTATTTCTGCCGCAAGAAACCCACAATTTATTTTTTTCTGAATGAGGGAGGAGGAGGAGGAGGATCAAATGCGTTCGGCCATTTTTCAGAGTTTGGCCTTGTCGCTATTAGTCAAAACTAGAGCCAGACAAATACCCTGCCAGTGCTGTCTGTGTGCAGCCGAGCGACCAGGCCAGCTCTTCTCTGATTCACTGCTTTCGAAGTTTTTTCCCTCTCCGAAGCCGCCGCAGCAGCCGCGCCATTCCATCCGAGAAGTGGCGAGTCTTCCCAGTAATCCATTAGACTTCCATTAGCTCCGATTTGTGTGATTAGTTCTAATTAATCAGTTCAGTCTGTGGCCTTCACTCCCCTGCACCCGCCTCACATTTCATTTTTAACCTCATTTCTCAGCTCTCCACCGAGCGAGAGAACGAGGAAACGACTGAGTGAGCAAATCAAAGAGCGAGCTGCAGGTCTGCCTCGCCGCCGCTGCCACCGCCGCACAAACACTCGATACTGTTCCTGCAGCACACCACAACGGACCGAGCCGCTGCTTACACTGCATTACAATGCTCTTTTCTCTCCACATGCTGAATTAATTGGATTTTTTTTATCCCGTTTTTTAAATCTTGTTTAAAGCAGAAATATTTCTGGAGGTTTGTTGTGTTTTAAAATAAACCAGGAGGGGAATGAGCTCATGTTTTACACATCTGCTCAGGCTCTGGTTAGCCCCACTTGGACCTCCTGTTGTACAGTGAGTATTGATCAGCGCCGGAGCATCCATCCCTCACTGTAACAAAGCCTATTGATGTTTTGTGGAGGCCTGATTTCCCCCTCGGTCAAAAATACCACATGCAGCATCATCACTAAGTGACTGGACGCTGCTCCGACTCAGCGATCCGTCCCGACGTGAGCTGGGAATAATGTAGCCAAAATCATCTTTTCATGAGTGACCCTCTGTGGCTCCGTGCTGCCGGACTCAAATTAAAATTAAAGGAATTTTTTATTTGGTCTTGTTGCACCAGGTCAGCTTATATACTGAGGTAATATGTGGTGATAATCTATCTTCCTTTCCTCCGTTGTCAGCCTTCTTTTGCCATTACCACTATTGTGATAAATGAAGGCTCAATTTATCAACCGGCCTCTACTCGATTTCTTTTTTCTCCCATCAGTTTCCCCGCCCCCGCTCTTACGTCTAACCTCTGCATGGTTCACTTTATTTCTTCATCTGTTTTCACCCCCATGCATCCATCCATCCATCCGTCCACCAATCCATCCATCCCTCATTCCCACTCAGCCACATCGAGGCTTTTCTTTGTGTCTGCTGGGGAAAGCTGACATGCTGCCTGTCACCCTGCAGACTCCCATCCAGGCTGCCGGAGGTGACGCGACTGCTGTCAATCAATCTGCAACCTGTGTAGCCGAGGGAATGGGGGTTGACACATGACGTGGCTCCCCGCTGTTTAGAAATTCCCCTTTTTTTCTTTCTTTTCTAGTAGGTCTGCGCAGTCAGCCGTATAGTTTTGGCTTCTAAAAATGAATTAAACTCGATTCTGACTATTTGAATTTGAAGCGTCTGCTCTGGTGCTTCGAATCAAACACTCCTTATTCAGAGCTCAACAGTCTGACCCATCACAAGTGTTTGTTTCAAGTATGCGGTGATTAATCATCACTTGAACTGTCACTACATACTGCAGGTAAACCCGCAAGTGTAAATTAGTATACTGCAGTTTTATATCTTCTTGGAGGACATAAAATTCCATCTTTTCATGCATTCATTATTGGGTTTCTTGTTAATTAAGCTTAATACAAGACAACAAAGCTTATTTTGATTTCAAGATTTGTGCATTTGAACTCAGTTTTGGCTGTTTTGCTCAATTAAAACTCTGCATTAAAACAAAATATTTGGGTTGGTCATTTCACAAGCATGCAGCCCTGTTAGCTGGAGCACAGTATTTGTATATTGTGTTTGATTTTTATCTGTTTTAATTACGAGTTTCATTAAGTCTCTTCCATTTTGTCAGCCATCTTCATCTTTAAAACTGCTATTATTAATATTTTTATTAGTGATATATAAAATAACTACATATTAGATAGTGACATACAGCCAAAACTGTCACTAAACTTTTCATTCCCTTCAACTTTTTGTCACTTTTCAGCACATTTGACTCGTTATTTCTGTTGTTTTGGTAAGACTCTGCTGTTTTGCTTCAGTCTCTCATTAACCTCATTTCTACAAGGAGGCTTTTATTTACCAAAAAACTTTGATAAATGAAAGCTAATGTTGCTTTGTGTTTGACCAGCGTGTAACTAGGAAACGGTTTGCTGACACGTTTGCAATAACAACTTAACAAGTTGTCAATATATCAGGCTGGTGTTTACTGTTGGTTTCACTGCCCTCGGCTCGCCAAAAGAGAAAGAAAAAGTTACAGGTTCGCTGCTTTTTCGTCATGTAATCAGCCAAAAGTTATGTTTTTATTCAGTGTTTCTCATCAGATCTTATTGTTTACATGAAGTGTTTGGATACATATTTCTTTTTTTCCTTCCTGATTTGCAAAGTTGAGTTTTTAGATATTTTTAATCCTGCATTTTTACATCCGTTTTCATGAG